>JAFVLL020008011.1:0-23596 GCA_021397915.2 Tor tambroides | reverse complement strand
CAAAAATATCTTAATTTGTGTTCTGAAGATGAACGAAGGTCTTACGGGTTTGGAACGACATGAGGGTGAGTAATTAATGACAGAATTTTTATTTTTGGGTGAACTGTCCCTTTAAGTGTTTTAAGTAAAAACATCAAAATCTGTTACAACATAAAATGAAGATCAAATTCAACAAAACAGCACTGTGTTTGCTCAGGTCGGTGTCACTGCAGAGATGGCGTAAAGAGGACAGGAGGAAAACGTAGAGGTTAACATATGTTTATGCTGAGCTAATGGAAAGTTTCTGTGGCCTGTGCAAAAAGAGGGGAAAAGCAAACAACAACAATCTCCTGAGGAGAAAAGAGTCCTTTAGCCCTGTTGCTGTGGCGACCACCCCCAGAGCTCTGTGCACACATACAAACGTGGGCAAATTCTGGCATTCACCTCACCTCTCCCCTGCCCAGCCAGACAGCAACAAAGCACAAGCCTGTCCACTGCCCCCCGGCCCACCAAAGCTCTTTTGTGTGGGCAGGCTAGTCTTTTTACCAGACACTCACTGTGTGTTTCTCTATGTGTAGACAGCTCTTGTTTCCAGGGAATGCGTCTGTGTGCAGGACCCCAGGGCGGCTGGAATGATGCCTGACGAGAGTGTTTGCTAGAGCTTTGTTTCGCTGCTTGTGTGTGTTTGTCAGCCGTTGTTTACTTATCTATCTTTTTGTTTGGAGAATCTCATGATCAGTTTTAGAAACAGAACGTACAGAAATAGGCCATCCCGCATACATTTAAAACATTTTATCACCATCTATCTGTTTTCTGTCTGTCGTCGCCTCTATGAAAACTGAGGCTCTATCACACACAGCATGCTTGACTTGGCGAGTTCTGCTTGAGTGCATACGAAACTAATCTTATACTCTTATCAAGATAATTATGTTTAAAGCAGCTAAATTACATTGTACATGTCTTATATGGAACATCGGTTCCCTCTGAGACCATTTCGATAACGCCTCCTGTCAGCTCTTTTTCTAGTTAAGCATGCAATTACAGCTCTACTTAAATGAGGAAGACAGAAATGTCCAGAAGTGTTTGGGAAGATTAATTTTTAATAAAACAGAATTTAGCAATATGAAAACAATATCATGAATATAGCTTCTTTAACTCAAATTACACTAATGTTTTTGGCTAGTCTAGCTAATGTGCAAGCAAATTCTAGAGTAAACTAACACTATCAAAAAGATGATTGTCTCTTTTAGTGGATAGACAGAACTTGCATTCGCCATGTTGAGTGTTTCCTCCAATGTAATGTGTACATACACAACCATTTAAAAGTTTGGGGTCAGTATTTTTTTTTTAAATAGATACTTTTATTCAGCAAGGATGCTTTAAACTGATCAAAAGTGATAGTAAAGACTTTTCTATTTCAAATAAATGTTATTATATCATTTGTTATTTTTATTATCAAAATATCATCATAATAATATCATCCACAAAAAATATTAACTTGCACAACCAATTTCAGCATTGATAATAAAAAAAAAGTTTCTTGAGCACCAGATCAGCATATTAGAATGATTTCTGAAGGATCATGTGACACTGAAGCCTGGAGTAATGGTTGCTAAAAATTCAGCTTTGCATCACAGGAATAAATTACATTTTAAAATATATTCTAATAGAAGACAGTTATTTTAAATTGTAATAATATTACTATTTTTACTGTATTTTGGATCAAATAAATGTTTTCCAGAACATTAAAAAAAGCATACTGATCCAAAACTTATGAACATTAGTGTACGTTTTTTTACTGTTTTACCAAAAATGTTTCCCGTATGCAAGATAAAACTGACAAAACTTCCCTTTGGGGACATTCGGGAACACCCTTAATTGGAAAACTTATTCATACATAAAGTAAATTGCCTATTGTTGTTTTTGTTCTTGTTTAATATTTAAAAAAAAAATGCTTTCTGAATAAGGTCAGGGTGTAAGTTTGGGCTAGTTCTTAATAAGTATAATTAACTATATTAAAACAATGTAAGTTAATGGCATTTCCTTATTTGACGTGTGAATATGAGTTGATTTTCTAGTCGGAAAGAACAAACTGTCTGTTCCCTTACTGTGATAGTGTGTTTGTGAATGTCACACACAGAATGAAAGGTATGTTTGAATGTTAGAACGCTGTATTACAGCAATAAGAATGGAATGTAGGTGTGTGTGTAAAAGCATATAGTAGCCATCACTTGTAAAATGACTGTTCTGACGCAACACGTGTTGTGTTTTGTACGTCTGTGTATCTAAAAATGCTGAAAGTTAGATGTGGAGGTTAGTTTTTTTTAATCACCTCAGATTAAAACAACAGAAGTCAGTGAATGGAACTAGCATGCAGCTAATGCTAACAGCTAAAATTGTGTACAAAACTGGGCATTTTAGTCTTTTGTGTGTGTTTTCTGCAGTATATTGATCTAGATGTTAGTAAAAATGTTGGCAGGGTGTGTGTTTGATCAGCGTGTGACCAAACCAGCTAGATAATCAGGTGTGTAGAAACAACAGCAGGTGACTGCAGAAAGTCACACGCTACTGGAGTTTACACTTGCATCACAGCCAAATCATCATATCATATTACAAACGGACAACATATGTGCCTAGACGTTTCATCTCGCACAAACACATGCTTCATTCACCTTCATATGTCCTTAACGCTCACATATGTGAACCACACGCATCAGAGACTGCATGAATAGTACATACAATATATGCAGCACCATAATTTATTGCCTTTCTGTCCTTAAAAATGAGACAGATGTATTTAATAATTCATAGACAGTCAGAATATGGTTGAAACCTGAATTGTAATGAAGTTATTCAATTTTTCATTGTGGTGCGCAGCAGTGCTGCATATACATTAAGGCTCACATATAGAAGTGAAGGTCAATGTGATTTCTCAGTTTTCATCCATTTCCATTAGGCCAGCGTTTGTGTGTATGTGATGCATGAGAACTGTGATTGAATGATATTCATGCATGTGGGATTGTGATGGATGAGTCTGTGTACCAGCATACATGTTTCTCTGTGTGATTTTTTCTGTGTGAGTGTTTGATTGATATGTGGGTGTGTTGGTTTGTTATTGTGTAGTAATTGCTGTGAACCTTCAGGAAGCTGAGCTGATGGGTAAAATAGATATCTATAAATGGATTTCGCAACTGAGGTTCAGGAAAAGCGTGTTCAAATAATTCCAGCCATTACCATAATGAGTTTCCCCAACAGCTCAATTACAATGGTTTGGGAGTGGAGCTTCAAAAAGACACCAAAAACACCATTAATGTATGTGTGTAAATGTGAGTTTGACTTCTGCATTACTTTCAAAAGTTTGGGGCTGATAAAAGTCCTTAATGTTTTTGAAAGAAGTATCTTATGCTCACCAAAAATACAGTAAAACAGCAATATTGTGAAATATTATTAACATTTAAAACACTTGTTTTCTATTTTAATATATCTATCAATGTAATTTATTCCTCTGATGGCAAAGCTGAGTTTTTTTTTAGCAGCTGCCATTAGTCCAGTCTTCAGTGTCACATAAAATTATTTTATGATTCGCTGCTCAATAAACCTTTCTTATTTTGAAAAGTTATGTTGCTTGATATTTTTGTGGAAACCATGTTTTTTTCTTCAGGATTCGATTAATAGAAATGGTTTGGAATTTTTTAGAATATTATAAAAATTTGTATCATTATAAATGTGTTTACTGCCACTTTTGATGAACTTATTGTATCCATTTTAAATAAAAGTATTGATTTAAAAAAACAATGCTACTTTTTAGTGATCATAAAGTCTATCAAAAAGCTGTTAATTGCTGCAACCAGATAATTGATTCAGTGAATCAGATTTGTGAATGAATCTTTCAGACTGGTTTGGTCATTCAGATCAGACTCAAAGGAATGATTCGTTCACAAATCATACATCAAAACATCCAGTCTGTATTCATTGGAATTGCATGAAAAGATCAACAGGAATATTATTCACATCTTCACACCATCATTTAATGATGATATAAATGACAGTTTTTTTGTAGCTGTCTCTTTAAGAGCAATGTGAGACATGAAATTACTGTACCATGAGGACCTTTTCATAGAAACATTGTTACGTATTACAAAATATATCTACTAACATCATTTTTATCAGATGCATTCATCTGTTGGGCAAATATGTGTCACTGGCAGCCATTTTGTAAAGCCCTGTTCTCCTTTTGCACGTGTGTGTGTGTGTGTGTATCCAACAGACAGTAATTAAAGCAATTACCATGACCCACAACAACAGTGTCATCTGGGTCTCAACTGTTAATGAGAATACGGCACACAACCACACACACTTACATAGATGGAAACTAGATAAATACTTACCTGTCATTGCATCAGATTCCTCATTGATTCAGATCTGCCTGTACTGCTTCTTAAAAACAGCAGCAAATGCAACCTCCATGCAATGCCTCACAGTAGTGTGTACTGAGCGTGTAACATTTTGTATGTTGCATTACACCGCATACATTTATTCACAGATGCATACTAATAAGTACTTCGGGTTTGTGATGAGCTGATGGTTTTTTGGGCTTGTAAAGCACAACTTTAACAGTGTAGCATTTACTGTATTATTTATGGCAGTTATATAGACTCACATCTCTGCATGCTACATACTTGGCTTGGCAGCCTGCTCTTGGTTTTTCATAGTGTAGGTGATTTAAAGTGAGATGCTGAGCATATTAAATGTTGTTTTGCTCATCTTCTGGCTTCATGAAGGATGTATAAGTTGTATGTTAGTCTGGGTCTCTGCTAGTCTGTGAATGTGTAGGGTTGAGTGGCTGAGTGTTTTCCCCCAGTCATTTAAATTATTTACTCTGAGATCTGAAGAAACTTTTAAATAAATTAAATGACTGTAATAAATTTAAGAACTTGTTTTTGTATATAAGATCAGAATATAGTGTTATATTTGATTAGGTTGTCGTGTTTTTAAAATTATACTTATTAATTATTGCCACTTTCTCTCGAAGCTCCATCACTTCCATCATGAACCCCTAATGGATTGGAATGGGAATGGGGGTTGTTTATGGATGTGTGCATATCCAGACAGATGTGGTGGGGGAAACTACACAAAGCACATTACTTATGGTTATGGTAGAGCCAGGCCGACAGTCAGATGTAATCTCCAGCGTCTGATTCAGACAGACATACTCAGACCATCAGTAAGAGAGAGTGTGGTAAGCTGTGCCACTTTATACCACGTTGTCCTCTAAGCAAAAAAAAAAAAAGATGAAATTTGTATGCCTAATTATATTTCAGGGTGTCTCCTATAATCATTTATAATCAGTGTTGGGTAGCAACTAGTTACTAGCAACTAGTTACAGTAATAATATAACTTTTTGCAGTAACTATAGTGTAACTAATCACTAATAAGTTTGTCAGTAATATATTACAGTTACTATCCATAAAACATCTTGTTACTTAGTTACTTTCGATACCTCAACCCCTACAGATTTGAAGTCCAACAATCCAATAATTACTAGATTAATTTCTTAGATTTAATGAGATTAATACAACACTTAAACTTTACTATTAATCACCACTGAGTGTTTGTAATAACTTCTGACTGCAATCCAATGTCGACTTTGGTCAAATGATGAGGCAGAAATATATTGTTAGTAACATTTTAGAAGATTTATGGGGAAGATACGTGGGGCATGAAAGAAAAGTAATGTAACTAGTGATGTAAATAATTACTGTTGCCAGAAAGTAATAAAGTAATAATATTACCTTTGAAAGGAGTAACTAGTAATGAGTAATATATTAAATTTTTTGAGTAACTAGCCCAACACTGTTTATCATGTGTTACCACAGAAATAAGACTTTAAAATATTTTGATTATCATTATTATTATTGTTAACAACAATAAAATTGAAGAACAATATATTTTTAATAAATAATAATAGTCATCATATTACAAAATATTATATATATATATATATATTTTATAAATAAATACTATATTTATATATTATTAAATATTATGATTATTATGTTTTATATATATACATTATTAACAACAACCTGTTTTACGTCCAAAAAAAAAAAAAAAAAAAAATGAAAAGAAAAAAACTGTGTAAAAAACCCAATAAAAATATCCTCTCTAAATCGCAGGCAAATGTTTCTAAATATATAGTCACATGAAACAATTAGCCACAGTTTACATGATTAAGTCAGCAACACATCATACTTCACTTTCCATTCCCTGTGTTTTTCTCACTCAGAGTTACTCAATTAGTATAATACAAGCACAGAGATTTCTATTTTTTACACCCCATATACACTGTGAGTCACTAACTAAACCCGAACACTCTTATTATAATTATCGAAGCTGTCTGCACTGCAAGTGTGTGGATCATTATATTACAATTTGCTGTAATTTTCTTGAAAAGGCTGCTGTTTGCTCTGTCATCTCCATGCTTGTGAAGCGTCTGTACGTTCTGCTGTGTTTACTGTAATTGTTGAGGGATATGGATTGTCTGCTGGCTAAATGATTTCTGAATGATGGGCAGCACTGACTCCCACCTGTGTGCTTCAAACGCACATACACACACCTTTATACAGAAAACACCTTTATGCACCGTTTGACGTCAGTTCCAGTCTCTTTCTGTTCGTCTCCTCCCCTCCTCTCTGCTCCTACGCTCTGATGCACTTTTGAAAAGCTCCCCTTGTGCAAAGGCTTGATCTGAGTCTTTGTGAGGAGGATGCCTTTTATGTGAGCCACACATGCGCGCATGCACAAAAGCAGCTGAAATGCCATAGACAGACTGTTTGGACTGACGCCCCCTTTGCCTTTCACACACACTCACTCAAAACGCTATCATGATGGGGACTTTCCATTGACTTCTGTTATTTTTAAAATAAACCTAAATCTAACACTCATTGAAACGTTTATGCATTTTTATATTCTCATTTACAGATTATTTAGTGTATTTATTTAGTGTTTCCTTGTGAGACTGTGTCTCAGTGTTTTTGTTTGTCCATACAATGAAAGTCAATGAAGTCCAACAGTGTTTTTGTACTTACTGGCTTGTATTGTAGGACAGAAAGAGTTAAACATTTTTCAAAATATCTTCTTTCGCATTCAACAGAAGAAAGAAAGTCTTACAGGGTCAATAAGTGAGTAAAAAGTTTCATTTTTGGGTGAACTATCCCTTCGGATGATGAGTTTGTACTTTTGTGCGTAGTTCTGAAGAGATTTGTGTTTGGAGATTGTGTGTGACTTTCCATTTCCATCTAAATGTAACCCTCAGAGAGACATTTCTGAATTTTTATATTGTCATTTACAAATTATTTAATATGCTTATTAAATCATTTCTTCATGGGGTACATATTTCAGTGCTTTTTATCCAATCAATGAGTCAGTAGGCTCCAGTGTTGTTTTGGACCCCATTGTCTTTCATTATATGGAGAAAAAACATTGTTTTTAACAAAACAGTTAAAACATTTTTTAAAATATCATCTTATGTGTTCCACAGTAAAAAAACAAAAACAAAACAAACAAACAAAAAAACAGTCTTACAGAACAAGTAAATGTTGGCAAAATTTTTATTTTTGGGTGAACTGTCCCTTTAAGACCAACTTTGGATGATGCTGTATGATGCAATTTGCACTTTTTTAATCAATATGCTGTCTTTGTGTGACTTTCCAATGAATGCACTTACATTACATGTTTACAGAAAGATAAGCAACTTTTGGTTGTTTTGATGTGTGTTTGTGCAACTGCGTATACTTGTATTGGAGATTTGTATTGGAGATAGTATGCGACTTTCCATCGACTTCAGTTATTTTAATACTGAGCTATTGGGCTACGACTGAGTTATTTTTTATATCTTAAATCTAATTATAGCCCTCACAGAAACATTTTTGAATTTTATATTGTCATTTACAAATTATTTAATATGTTCATTAAACAATTTCTTCATGGGGACTATATTTCAGTGTTTTTTGTCCATATAATTAGCCATTAGGCTCCTGTGCTGTTTTGGACCCCACTGTCTTTCATTCTATGGACAAAATATTCAGTTTTGAACAGTTAAAACATTCTTTAAAATATCGTCTTATGTGTTGAACGAGAGTCTTCCAGGATGAGTAAATGTTGTCAGAATTTTCCTTTTTGGGTGAACTGTGCCTTTAAGACCAACTTTGGATGATGCGTTGTCATGCAATTTGTACTTTTTTAATCAATATGCTCTCTTTGTTTGACTTTCTCATGAATGCACTTATACTACATGTTTACAGAAAGGGAAGCAACATTTGATTTTGATATGTGTTTGTGCAATTGCTTGCTTGTGTGCATAATTCTGAAGAGTTGACTTCAGTTATTTTAATGCTGAGCTGAAGATATTTTCTATTCCTTGATCCCAAATCTAACCCTCACAGAAGTACTTCTGCATTTTAATATTGTCATTTACAAATTATTTAATATGTTTATTAAACCATTTCTTCATGAGGACCATATTTCAGTGTTTTTTGACTATCCATTGAGTCATTAGGCTCCTATGCTGTTTTAGACCCCATTATCTTTCATTCTGTGGACAAAATACTCAGTTTTGAACAAAACAGTTGAAACATTCTTTAAAATATCATCTTATGTGTTGGATGAGAGTCTTACAGGATGAGTAAATGTTGTCAAAATTTTCATTTTTGGGTGACCTGTCCCTTCAAGACCAACTTTGGATGACGTGTTATCATGCAATTTGCACTTTTTAATGAATATTCTCTATTTGTTTGACTTTGCCATGAATGCACTTATACTTACATGTTTCTACAAGAGAAGCAACGTTTGGTTGTTTTGATATGTGTTTGCGCAATTCTGAAGAGATTAGTATTGACTAAATCTAACCCTCACAGAAGTATTTCTGCATTTTAATATTGTCATTTAGAGTACAAATGTTTATTAAACCATTTCATCATGGGGACCATGCCTCAGTGTCTTTTGTCCATACAATGAAATGTTGTTTTGGACCCCACTGATTTTCATTATATGGACAAAAACAGCTAAAACATTCTGTAAAACATCTTTGTTGTTCCACAGAAGAAAAACAGTCATACATATGCTGACAAAATGTTAACTTTTGAGTGAACTGTCCCATTAAAACCACATTCGGATGATGTATTATGATGCAATTTGCACTTTTTTAATCATCATGCTTTGTTTGTTTGACTTTCCCATGAATGCACTTGCACTACACATTTACGGAAACAGGAGCAACATTTGGTTGTTTTGACGTGTGTTTGCACAGTTGTGTACTTATGTGCGTAATTCTGAGGAGATTTGTATTTGGAGATTGTGAGGGCCGTATCTGATTGCTAGTTTCCGTTAGTTGTCTGATCCTAGACTCCCCACTCAGCTAATCTCTCATCAGTACAAATAAGCACTCTTGACAAAGCTAAATGCGTGGCATTTAGCATCAACAACAACAGTACATCATGGTAAATTGTACGTTTCCATGTGATTTACCCTAGCAGGACTGTAACTGGAGGGTTAAACTAATGCGTCTGCGGTCACAGTCAGACCCCACTGTAACTACCGTTCATTCGTATCTTATCAAAATGGACGTGTTTGCTAAATAACGCGTTGCATGTTCCTTTTTCCATTCCCTCCCACCTAAGTGGCTCTATTTCAAAGGCTGTTTGTTGGGGCAGAGGGCTTGGCGTCTAATGGAGAATGTTTTGTATTAATCCCCAGCACAAAATCAGTGTGTTTTGATGAGAGGGTGAGCATTAGCGAATGCTAATGTATGCAGCAAGCCGCTCTAAACGCTTGCTGCCATGGTTACTGTGAGGGCGTCTGAAGGTCGTGGCTGGCTCGCCCACTGTAGGTTGCGATGAATGTGGCCACTACAACATCAGATGATCGGACCACCTGGAGGAAGACAGACAGATTGAGAGAGACAGAGGCTGCTGGGATTGCTTTAACTATTGCTGCAGTGTGTAGAATGTATTCTTTGCACATTATGCAGAGTTTTGGTGTGTGAATACTCAGGTGACCTACTATTTTTTTGCCAAAATGAGAAGTATATGACAAGTATTGTTAATTTTAACTAAACCTAACCCTAATCAAAATCTTTTTTTTTTTTTGGTAATTGATATGCAGCTGAAAAAAATAGAATATAATATTAGATGAAAAGCTTAAACTTGAATTAGAAAATTAGAAATGTTGCCTTGGATTAAGTGAGCTGAAGTACTACAATTACTAAAACTAAAATTTAAGTAAAAACAAATGAAAAAAAATTAATATAAACAAAAGCTAATAAAAATGAAAAAAGCACTAAACAAATGTACTAAAACCTAAAATAAAATTAAAACAATCTTATTAAACAGTTAATTAAAACAGACTCCAAGACAGTCTTTCAGGGTGAGAATGTTTTCATTTCTGGGTGAACTGTCCCTTTAAGACCATATCTGGATGAGGCATTATAATATGATTGATTTTAAATCAATGTGCACTCTTTTTCTGACTTTGACTCTCATTGTTTGAATAGAAATATTAGATGAAAAGCTTAACAAAAAAGAAATATAAATGTTGCCTTAGAACAAATAAGTTTAAGTACTAAAATTACTAAAATGAAAATTCAAATAAAAATAAATTAAAGCTAAAAAAAATAAAATAAAAATAAAAACAAAAAAGGAAAGTACTCAAATGAAAACTGAAAATATGAAAATAAAGCTAATTTAAAATATTAATAAATTCTATAATAGCATATAAATACATGATCTTCCACTTACTGCGATTTTAAACAGCACTTTCTTGACCCATTATCAATTGACATATTTACACAAAATTAAAAGAAATTGCAATTAAATTGCAAAATAACTCATCACTCCATGAATTAAACATGCAATGTGATGAGTTTTGTGTGATGATGTAGCATACTTGTATATACTACATAAAGATACACTGTCTAAAGAAAGAGGGACAGATAAACTGAGAATGAGTGCAGATGGATTCAGTACGCATTGTCCCAGAAGGCTGAACAGAAGCCGAGCAGCCTGTTCAGGACATACACTGAACATCACCCAAAACACAGGCCCAGTGGACTCATTCACCCACACACACACACACACACACACACATACACACACACACACACACACACACACACACACACACACACACACACACACACACACACACACACACACACACACACACACACACACACACACACACACACACACACACACACACACACTTTTTTTAAAGGGACAATCTTTTTAAAATACATGAGACAGGAAAAATGCCTTTGTCAGGTTTTTTTTGGGTCTTTAAACAAATACAAATTCAAACCATGATGTTTCCAGCATCATTTTTCATTCTTAATTTTCATTTCTTTCTTTTGTTGTATACATTCCCTGTTGTCCCTCACTAATATCTGTCAGTGTTCAGTGAGCAAGTGATTGTTTATAAGCTACTGAACTTGCACTTATCTGTGTGTGTCTGCACCAAAACTAGGTCACTGTCTGCAGAGACTCCCATCTTTTCTGCCCGTCTGACACCCTCTTTCTTCTGCCATGTGTCTGTTGGGGGAAGGCAGAGGTTACTATGGGCCTGTGTGAGCTAGCATGTAGAAATGCTTTTTGCTGTATCTGTGATGAACAGGGTCGGAAATCTCCTCAGTGACCTCTTCATGCCACAGCACCCAGTTACGAAGCATCTGAGACATTTCGAGAGTCCTTTTGTAGTTTATGTACTGTATGTGTGAATTCAACACATTTATAGTGTTATTTGAGCTGACGTTGTTTTCTCAGGGCAACAGCAGTTCACAATCAGAAGAAAAAACCAAATCTTCTTATCTTATACAAACACAACCTTCTCGTCTTGCATTCAGTGACATTCACATTGTGTTTTTTGTTTGTACATACTCTTCTTTATGCTTGGGTGGAGGGGCTGATTAGTATGTTCTTGGAAGAGTCTTTGTTAATGAAACGAAACTGGGCAAAAATAACAATGTTTGTGCATATTATATGCACATGGATGAGTTGGGTATATTTGTGTGCTTGCCTTTGGTATGTGTGTATGTTTTTGTGCCTATTTGTGATTAGTAAGTGTGTTAATAATTTAAAAAATCCATTACGTTCACCCTATGTGTGAAAATCCCCTTCGTTATTGTGTGTTATGTGAACAGTATTTATTTCCCCACTCTGTTCACACAAAACCTTGCATCATTCCTGGACTTCCTGTAATAGTTAGCGGGCTAATGCTAATCTCATGTTCTTGAGCTTTAATGAGAGGACATTTAATCAATTAAGGTTTAGATTTAATTACATGATAGGTCGAGAGTGTTGAAGAGGCCGAGGTGAGAGAAAATGACAAATGAGACCTCGAATATCTCAATTTTGCCTAAACAGCAATGCAATTAAAGAGACAGCAAATACTTTTATTCTCAGAAAAGTGGAATGACAGTTTCTCACAGTCATGAACATGATTTGCTACTGTACTTTCTGCTGTTAGTTTGTGTTAGGCGGTATTGGTGGTGGATTGGTAGAAAGCCTTTGATTGGATGAAACTAAGTGTAGTTCAGGATGAGTCATCAATACTGTTTGGTCTGTTTTTCAGGAGAAAAAGACTAGATTTTAAATGCTAATATCTCCTAAAAGTTAATTTTGTCAGCTATAAAAATATACATTACTTTAAAGGTAATAGAGATGGACTAAAAGTCACAAAACTGCAGTTTATATTTTGTAAGGTCTTTAAAATGTAAATTTGGAGAACAGCAGCTGTAAGGAAGACAGATTTGGAAAGTACATTTGATTCTTTTTCAAATGGAAAAACCATTTGGCTTGGCTCGTCCTTCAGTGTGCTTGCAGTCAGTGTATGGTTAGTTTGACAGCAAGAATGTGGGGAATGGAGGATTAGTAGATGAAGATAGAAGAAACTGTACTGAGATTATTCGGAGAAGCAGAAACTGGTTTGGGTGGGAAATATATATATATAGATAGTGGCGGGAGAAGCAAACGACAGACACAGTGGGTGTGGCGTCAGGCCTCGGAGAGGCTTTTATTCAACAAAAATATCAAAATAAAGTGTCCAAAGGGGGAAAAGTGTCCAAAATAAACAGGGGATCTGGTGTCCTCGTCGTGCTGCGGGATTAGTGAAGGAGGGGCAGTGTTCAGAAGGGAAGGGTCCAGGGAAGGGGCGGAGTCCGGCGGCCGCACGCGCTCCCCGACATGGTCCGGGGCGCGAGGGAGCGGCGGCTTCTTCTAGCGGCGGCAACATCCTCTTCCTCCCGGTACTGCAAGCGGAGATGGGTGGCCCGGCTTCCTGGCCCGTCAGCCACATAACGGGTGCGGTCCCCTCCGGACCACGGGGTTGACGGCTTGCGGCTTTGGCGGCACGGGGTTCCCTCTACGCACCCTTCCTGGACCCACGAGGACACCAGCGTGCATGCACGGGGAAGAGACCGGTCTCCCGAGGAGAGGCACTCTCGGCATTTAACGGCGGCGGTGATGAAGCCCTATTCGAATCAGGTGCGCCTCATCACATGCCGCCAGACCGGGCTATCTTCAGCGCCCCTCCTCTCTCACACACCCACTCCCGTCGGGAGCCTGGTGAAGGGCGGCGAATAAGGGACGGGGTGGTGATGACATTAAGAGGGGAGGCAGCCGACTCGTCACAATATATATATATATATATATATATATATATATATATATATATATATGTATGTATGTACGTATGTATGTGTGTGTGTGTGTGTGTGTTTGTTTCAAATACCTAGTTAATTTTTTTTTTTTTACATTTTTAATATTAATTATTATTAAATTATATATATATTTTTACAAATGATATCCTTCAAATTAAATTAATATATTTTATTATTATTATTATTATTATTATTAACTTTTTGTGTATTTTTTATGTATATTCAAATTATTACACTGAATTATTTTTAATAATAAAACTAATAAAAAACTATTACAATTTACTAATTAAACCTTCTGTAGGCCATTATAATGGTTTGAATGTTTCTGTCACTTTATCTTTTCCCTAATCTCTTATAGTGTTGTGTTTTTTGTAATTGTTTCACTATTTTTAATTTAGCTGAAAATTCTATAATATTCTATTTAATGACTGATTGTGAATACATATCCCATATATGACAACATACCCCAATATTTTATTTAATGAACTGTAATTTTTTATGGTAATGACCGTGCAAATGGTTTTTGAAATGGCTTTTTGTAGCAAAGACTTAAAGATTTGTGCCTACTCAGAAACTGACTTTGAATAAACCTATAGGAAAGTGTGACAACTAGCCCCGACAGTAATTTCACTTGGTGTAACTTCAGGTATTCCCCTATATCCTCTATATGCTATTGTTCTCTGGAATTGTCTAACAGCAAATTCTGTGACTTTGTTCAGACAAAACAAGCTGAAGTGGAGTAGAAATCCGAAGTCAAAGAAAGCCCAAGGGGGAATCAATGTAATCTGAGATCAGGAGCAATATGAGTCACATTTTGTTTCTTTTCTTTTTTTTTTTCTTATGAGCTGTGGTTCCTTACTTAGGACGGGAAGTAGCAAGACAGAGAGGGAGAGAGATGCTTAAATTACAAGATAAGATCTTTGTTTGCAATCCTAAGTATAGGATTGTCTGTGGTGGGGGAGGAATTAGTGTCCACGGATTAGATGAAGTTTTCTGTCAACCATAAATAATCCAGTGTCATTTCACACCACCCCACCTTCTCCTTCAACACATACACATACACATAAAGGTAATCCTGAATGACAATTTGTAGTGTTACATGTTAAGGAGGTTTTGAGAGGGTGATAGTGTCTGTTTATCAGCCTGTCCGTTAAGTGCTCCGACTGATTGGATGTGAATGAAAAACCTTATATGGGTTGTCCTCTTTTTACAGGACCTGGACTGGCTGGGACAGACACAGCTGTTGATTAGCAACACTTGTACTAAGGTCAGCACATAGTAGCAGGTTATTTCAGACAGCTGGCCTCATCTTATCTGGCAAGGTTATAGGATCCTGATTTCACAAGACAATCATTTTCAGGGTGTAGAGCTTTTTATTTGTTCTTTCATGAACAATGATGGTATTTTTTTCTGTTCAAGAAGATACGCAACAGTGCTATTTTAGTATTCTTTAAATTAAAAAAATTGAATTGGCTAATTTTAGTTTAAGCTTCAATAGTTGAATGTGCTTTTGTTATTTAAAAAAATATTTAGCATTTTTAAATGCATATATAAATTTAATTTATTTTTATGTACTTTTAGTAATGATAATTTTTCATTTTTTTTTAAATTTTTATTTTATTTCAATGAATTACATTTTTTTTTTAAATAGTTTAGGTAACAATAACAACACTCTTAGGCAAATTGAATATGATGCCTTGTAAGATACCTAGTTTTATCCAAAATAAATTAAGTAGCATCAAATGTATGCCTTTGGCAATCCCAGAATGCATTGCAACAAGCTTAGTGACAAATTCAAATTCAAATCCGAATTGTTTATTATAAATACATTTCATATTAAGAAGTATCTATAAATAGTTCAATATAAATAAAGACGGACTATTTTACACAGTCACTGCTAAAAAAAATCTCAATTAAACCACCTTAATCTGTTTTTTTCTTAGGTGGTTTAGGATGGTTATAGCTGGTTAAAGCATCCCAGTGTTTAGCTTGTTTATCTGGGTGTGCAGTTGGTCTCCCAGTCTGACAAGCTGAAAAGTGACCAAAAACCCTCTAAAACCAGCCAACAGACCAGTTAAATTCAACAAACCAGCATAGGCTGGTTTAAAATGTTTCTTCAGCAAAGGTTAGTGTGCTGTTTATGATTATATTGTGTTGTTAGCTTAGCAACATGCTAACATCAACCTCCATTTGAAACAATTGTAAGCTGTGAGTTGCTGCCTATGTAAAGTGTTTCAAATCAGTCACTTATGAAGTATCATGATGACCAGGATGTAGGGAGTTAAGCAGCAAGGCAGATCACTAGGGTTTGGAGCAGAGTTGCTGTGTTTATTCCAGTTCTAGTTTAAAGTTCAGTGTTGTCCTAATCACAGTATTTTGGCACATCTAGTCGCCACATTTTATCTAGAATAGGTTTCAGATTGAGAAACTGCTGTGGGTTATATAAAGATGAATCTGAATATAAGTGATGAAATGCTTGTTGTTTGGTTAACCACAGTATAAAATGTGAATAAATAATAGCCAGAATTGTGTAAAAACATTGTGTAAGGAAAAGTAGCTGTGCTGCTCTCTAAGAAATAGTCCTTTTCAGGATTTGACCTTAATAGCCCTGGTTCTAGTCATGAGGAACTGATAAATCCTTCTTAGCTGGATGCTTGGCCTTTGATTACACAATGCAAAGTGACATGCAAAGTGACTTTTCAACAAAGGAGAATTAAACATCTAAAGCCACATTAGCCCTGTTTTCCTTCGGGTAAGTAGCGGTTAAATAATCAGGTTTAATACTAATGCACAATCACAGTGACCTTGGCCATAATATTGCAAATCTCTAACTCTAACTGTGTGACCTGAAAAGTTATCTTGTGTTGATTATGGCAACTGAATCAATGTTTATCATACCAGAACAAGGCTTTGCTTATCAAAATATATGCAACTAACAAAATGTTAACTTAACCGTTGTTTTGACATACAGAAGCAAAATTGGTATACTTTAAATATGTATGAAGATATATTAAGATTAATAATATTAAGATTAAATATTAACATTCATTTTTTATTTTATTAATATAAAAGTAATATTGAGATTAAATGTCAAATATATTATACAATGAATATTCGAAATATCTATTTATATAATATATATTAAGATTACATTTTATTTAAATAGTATTTAGAAACTTTTATGAATATTAAGACTGAATGTTTAACATGTTACACCATGTTTATGTAACATTCATTTTTTTATTTTATTAATATAAAAGTAATATTACTATGAATGTTGAGATTAAATGTCAAATATATTACACAATGAATATTCAAAATATCTATCTATCATCTATCTATCTATCTATCTATCTATCTATCTATAAGATTACATTTTATTTAAATATTATTTATTATTTAAATGTAAAGTATATTTATATTAGTTCTGAATATATTTATAGATATATTTAGTTTATACACACACATATATATATATATATATATATGTGTGTGTGTATATATATATATATATATATATGTTCTTTATATTTATATAATATATGCATATGCATTTATAATATTATGTAGTTATATATAGTATAGTAATATATAGTGCCACATAGTAATACATTTTTAATAGATTTTTTTTTTAGGTCGAGAGGTCAGTTACTTCAAAATATATCTGTGATGGCGAAACTGTTGTAAACTGAAATTTTCTCAGGAAAACAGATAACGCAACACACTCAATTGTGAAACACATGGCGCAAATAGAATCAGCAGGGATCAACCACAGAAGTGCACACGCACACACATGCTTTATTACCACAAATCTGTTCACGAACCTCTAATATAGACAATAATTCTCAGTATTTATGACAAATCAAACAAATAAACATGCCCTTATCTAGCTTAAACCATCCCTTTCCCAAGAACGTTGTTGTGTAATTGTGCAATTGTAAAAAAAAGAGCCTTCACTGACCCAGCGATGCGTTAAACACGGATGGCAGTCCGGCTGCTGTGGCAACCGGTTCAGTGTGGTTATGCAAGAGATGGGACGTAGGATGGCAGAGATCGTGTTATGAATTTACTGCCGTTTAAAGGTTGTCAGACAAATGAGAAAGCCTTTTCTGCTCCCGTTCCGAAGTTACATCACCATTCAAGAAGAACAAAGAAAACTGGCCAGTTAAATCTTTAAAGCCTTGCATTTTTTAGCATTGCATATAGATACATACTATCTGATCAGTCGTTTTTAGGCCTGTATGAGTGTTTTGCTTGTGTGCGCAGCTGTGGGCGGTTTTCCTGTGGGAGAGCAATCGCATCAGCAAGGACAGAGTCAGATGCTTGGGTTTAGATAGCGAGAGCGTCTCTACACTGCAGAATGTTACATCACCTGCTTAAATCGCAGTCTAACGTGACCCATTTAAGAGAGCGAGGCATTCTGAATACAGTTTTTCTGTGCAGCCATAATGACTTAAAGGTCAAAATATATTCATGTGCTCTGTGTTTGTCATACTGACCTAATTTAGAGTTGCACAAAGTGTTTGTGTGTAACGGCCTCACCCCATACATATCCTGGGTGAGTTGTGTAACAATCCTGGCACAGGTTGCCCTTCACTGACATGAAAGGAAAATATACATGCGTATGTGGGTGGAGAGGGGGACTCGTCTGTGTCTATAACAAAGAAATCTTTCTATATGATTAAACCAATTGCATAATCGTAGTTTTTGGTACACCTTACATAACATAATGCATTTTTCCAATTTTGCACATTGCAGAATTGACTTTCTTACTATTTCCTTTTACATAAGCTCTCCTAATTTTGATTCATGTCACATTGTACTTCTTAAGTAAATCTGTCTTGTTTTAGGAACGTTATTTGTACCGGAAAGCAAGACCAGAATACTAGGTAACAAAATCTCTTTTTTGCAGTGCAGTGGAGACAGCTGCTGTTAAATGATGTAACAATGGCACAAACGCTGACATCAAATGCAGCTAAAGCAGGACCGCATCAATATTCTAGTAAGTGGGAGGCAGACAAATAGAGGACAGACGGGCAGCTGGTTATACCAGCGGCAGGGTCGAATGCGTTTATTAAATACCATGCAGGAGGGCTGTGCGGGCGTAGGAAGACAGCTGGACAGAGTGAAAGAACGACAGATAGATTGATAGGATGGGGAGAGAGAAAATAAACATGTGTGAGCTGGATTCCATGTTGCATTTTTCACTGTGAGCCTTGATAAATCTTGAATACTTAAAGGAATAGTTGACCGAAAGATGAAAATGTGCTGAAAATTTCCTCACCCTCAGGCCATTCAAGATGAGCTTGTTTCTTCTTTGAAACATTTGGAAAAATGTAACATTACGTCACTTGCACATCAGTGGATCCTCTGCAGTGAATGGGTGCCGTCAGAATGAGAGTTCGTGACTTGACTTGATTACTTGTTGTTTATTGTGTTGTTTTTATCAGCTGTTTATCAATCTCATTTTGACGGCACCCATTCACTGCAGAGGATCCATTGGTGAGCAAGTGATGTAATGCTAAGCTCCTCCAAATGTGTTTTGAGGAAGAAACAAACTCATCTACACATTTGATGGCCTGAGGGTGAGTAAATTTTCATCTCACTGACTTTTATTGAATGCACAAAAACACTGAGAAAATTTTCAATACTTATATTCTTATTAAAACAAATAAAATCCTACAGGTTGGAAAAGACATGAGGGTGAGTAAAATATGACAGAATTTACATTTTTGGGTGAACTACTGTATCCATTTTAATGCTGCACTGCACAATAGACGCCCCAGGGACAGTGTCGTTTCTGGTCCCCCTATTTTTGATGCATTCAGCACACAGTAATCTGTTTGTGTTTTTTCTTGAAATGAATAATTTAGACAAACGCTGTGACCTCGGGGCTGAGGGACAGGATGTTCTGAACAAGTCTATGTTAATTCTGCATTAATGAAGGGATTTGGAGGCCAAACACACACACACACACACACACACACACACACACACACACACACACACTGACACGTACCAGGACACACTCGCAAACTCAAACATGCTGAAATTCATATGCACGGACACACGTTTACACTTACACAAATATCCTTGCATATGCAAAATCTGTGGTAAAATAATCCATGGGTTTTCATTTACTCGCTGGCTAAAAATTGACTTCAGGGTCTTATGAAATCATGAGCAGTTTCCCAGTCTTTAGACACTAATGAAAAATAAAGCCTAAGTAGAACACATTTTGTCTTAATTAAAGGCACAATCGCAGTCCAACAGAACTGGAACTTAATAAAGGCTTTTTGTTTGTATGGGTGTGTGTGTGTGTGTGTGTGTGTGTGGTTACACCTGCTCTTTCATGTTCCAGGGAGTGTATGACATGTTTAAAATCAGGTGTGGATCACTGTTCTTAAGGTTTGTACATGTACAGGCATGTAACACTTTGCCTCTGTGACATCCGTCACTTTTTTTTTCCATGTGAAGAGAATATGTGTATATACTAGGTTTTATAAATGGCAACATTAAAGGAGCAGCACAGTATCATTCTCTTTAAATTTTCATTTAGTCCTTGAAAAGAACATATTTATACAAGTATGCATTTCACTCACTAGTCATCATAAAGTACATATCCTTTTATTAAAAATTTATTTTTGTCTGTATTGCATTCTTGGCCATTAAGAATGATTATTCTTTTGTGCATTCTACATAACTTTTTTTTTTTTTTTTTAAATAATCAATGAAATCCATTTTAATATAAATTGTAATTTTACAGCTACAGTCATTTGTCCTTGTGAAGATTTGTGCATTCACTACCGCAATAGTATCTAAAGCTTTTAATTATAGATATTAAAACCTGTTGCAGGTGAAGCTGAATAGAGTGTGAACTAGAGATGGATGTCAAATAAACAAACAAGGAAATCATATAAAAGGTAAAGCATCATTTTTGATTAATATAAGGACTCTCTGATCAACACAGAGAAAGCGCATCTCAACGTGCACCACTATTTTTGTTGCTTTTTAAAACCGCGGTAAGCTGTGTTTTTAATACAGCGTGTCAGTTAAAAATAGCTATTTTCAAGAACCTGTGCTATGTTCCGTTCATATGAGCTTCGTAACTGTTTGAAAGGAGGAGCGCGAGTGTTTGTGCAAGTTCCGTGACGAATCGTCATAGACCTATCGTTTTACGCGGCAAGTTTAAACGTAGAAATGCGACTGAGATACGACCTCTAGAGGAAAAGTTCAAATCAATATTATACGTGAATTAAAACATCAATGTCGGTCGATTCAGCACACAAAACTGTAGTATTACTTCAGAAGACTCTTAATATAGCAAATATGTTTTATAGACTAGTTTTATACAGTTTTAATGGTGCATTTTTGTGCATTTTGGAACTCCAACTCGGTTTCTCATCCACTTTCACTGTACGGAGTGATGAAGACATTTAATCTGCAATATTTCTCGTTTTTGTGTCCCACAGAAGAAAGAAAGTCATGGTTTGGAACGACATGTGGGTGAGTAATGATGACAGGTTTTTATTTTTATATGAAAAAAATCCTTTGACTAACTAATATCAGCCTACATCAAAAGGGACTGACAAACACGGATCACTGACACTTTTCAGTCCACTAGCTGTTCATTACTCATGCAGTCATCAGATGCATTTGCATATTTCTAATCTGTAAATTTGTGTGATAAGTATTTAGGTCAGGTGGTAATGCTTAGTCCAGCTGTTGCTGAGATGCTGGTTTGTGAGATGTTTTGTTGTGTGTATTATGTCTATCTTTCACAACCCACACGTATCAGAAATCTGTCTCCCCAAAATCCTCTAAAAGCATGTTGCCCGAGTCCGACACACAGCAGATTACTGATGTGACACTGGCTGATCACACCATCTGTGTTCTAATTGAATTTGTCTCATTACAGAAGACAGTAGATGACCACCACTAAACATGAAACTAATGGTGGAACCTGTAACCTCTGCGAATAATCGCTTAAAAGCCTGCAAACAGGAGTGCAGTGATATGGAAAGCAGATAATGGTTAATGGCTAATGCAAATGAATTAGTGTTATTTCATTGACTCCTGTTTATACGGATGTGCGTTCTGTGGTGGACAAAAAGGTGATATCATTCAGATGCTCAGAGGTTGCGCTTTCATAGCTGACAAGAGTTCTGAGTTGTGTTTCATTTAAATATCTCTGCTTCAGATGTTTCTCCTAACATTCCTTGGCTTAATTAAAGGAATACTTCATGCAAAACTGAAAATTTGCTGAACATGTACTCACCTTCAGGCCACCCAATATGTAGATGAGTTTTTTTCTTCATCAGAGCAGATTTGGAGAAATGTATTATTGCATTACATCACTTGCTCATCAATGGATCCTCTGCAGTGAATGGGTGCCATCAGAATCCAAACAGCTGATAAATACATAACAATAATCCACAACATAACTTGTGCAAAATAAAGCAAAATAAACAAACACATCGAGATGCTTCAAACTGTTGCTTCTCACTAAAAGAGTTCTCTATCTATAATATTGTTTTCTGCTTTCTCCATCAAGTCGTCTCTTCTGAATCAGGAGAGAAATATGCACTGATAAAACACCGTTTAGAAGTGAAAACAGTCCAAAGCAGTTCTAATCAAATATATTGGTGGATTTTGATGTGAGAGAACAACAGGGGATAGGATTGTTTTTTCCACTGGAGAAAGCATTATTATGGATTATGGACTCATATTTTGGATGGTTTAAAGTTAAAACGCCCTAATGATGGATTTGTTTCTTACATGCAGCTTTTTACTTCACAATGTTAACTGATGGCATGGAGTTGTGTGGATTACTTGTGGATTATTGTGGTGTTTTGTTTGAACTCTCATTCTGACGGCACCCATTCACTGCAGAGGATCCATTGGTGAGTAAGTGATGTAATGCTGCATTTCAGAGATAATTTCAAGCACAAAAATGTCGTTTTGTACAAAAATGATGTTTTATTTCTGACATGATAATATTTTGTTGTAATGATAATATATATTTAAAAGAAAAATATAGTATTTTTCAAAAAGACTGTTTTTCAAAAAGACTATTTTTAGAGATTTTTCAGTATTCCATTCAGAACACGAAGCAAAAACACACATAATAGTCCTTCACTTACATAATACATGTTGCTCATTGAACTAACCGGGTATTTTGGAATTAGAAAGGACTGCATTGGTCTGTAATGAGTATTTCTAGTTACTGGCTATGACAATCAGTAAGCAGGAAAATAACTGCTTGTGATTTCTTCCAGTAAGTGTATATAAGTCAGTAGAGAGCTACACAGACTAAGCACATGGAAAGTATTTTACGATACTTGCCAGTGTATTTTGCTGAATGATCAATAACCTAGTTGTGTTTGACTGCTTCTTTTTTGTGTTGATTCTTTCCTTATGTCAGAAGTATGTCATGCTCAGTGTGTAGCTGGGACTTTATTTAAGTTGCCGGATGATAAAAGAGCTAATGGAGGATGTGGGAGGCCTGAGCCACATAAAGGAAGCAGAATATTTCAAACAGATGCAAACAGCACACACACATGCTTTAATCTAATGAGCTACATTCATTTCTTTACAATGTGCAGTATGGAGATTAATTGGTAGGAGAAGCTTGTTTGTGTAGTTTTATTTCTTCGGTTGAGCAATCTCGCATCTGGTTGAACGTGTGTGTTATGATGTGTTGTGTGTAAACTTTGGATGACGCCTACACACTAAAACGTGCTCTTGCACCCACAGGAAGACTGTGTGTGGGTCTGGTCTTGCCTAAATTGAAGGGACCAAATGTCTACAAAAATATAATAAAACCTGATATCACCTGCACTGTGGGGACCACACAAGGAAAATGGCTTAATAATAATAATAATAATAATAATAATAATATATATA
>JAFVLL020008010.1:0-11429 GCA_021397915.2 Tor tambroides | reverse complement strand
TTTTCTGACTTCTACACACAGAGGAACAAGGAAAAGGGAACTAGATGTACAGCAAATGACGTTTTTGTTTATTAAACATCCAAACCAGCTGATTCACTGGGGCTTTTAGATATTTACATGTCCTTTTTGTTCTTTAGATGAAGTAAACCGGCTTGCTGTACTTGACATGTTACATTCGTACAAAACTAAAGAATACAACAGCAAATCCAAAGAGGAAATGACTTACACTTATTTCTGATATAATCATTAGCTTATTATTTAACGGTTTGTTCCAAAACTCACATTTTGTTGGCCAATATTTAGTACAACAGCACTGGCACTTTTTCATTGTTTATAGTACTGTGCTTAAGTTTGTTTGCATGTTCCAGACATACTGTCTGTTTGTGAATTAGTGGTGGGGATTTTTCAGTGTTTTTTTCCCCAGTTTTTGTAGGTTCCATTGAAACACCATCAATGAATCATTCAATGAACTGATTCATTCAAAACCACAAATTTATTCAGGAACTAAAAAGGTGCGTCCTAATTTGCGTACTTATGCAATATTCTGTGCTGTTTCTACTATAAATAGTGTAATTAGTGTGTTCACACTGAAGTTTCCAAAAAGAAAAAGTGTATTTTATTAATCGAAGAAACAAAGTGTGGAATGTTGGACTTTTCATGCGCTCAATTGTTGCAACTTTGAACTTTTGTTTTTTGTTATTCAACTCTGATGTTGAATAACAAAATAACCATACAAAATTCATACACTACACAGTTGAGTACATCATTTGGGATGCAACTAAAAAGTGACTGTCTTCTGAAGCAAGTCATTGAATCATTGACTCAATTGATTTGTTCAAAAACACTGATTTATTCAGGATTGAAACAAGTGAAGTGAGTTGATGTCCACTGGTGGGGAGTGAGCGGTCGTTTTCAATTCATTCTTATGATAGCAGATCAGAGAAAGCGTTGCGAGTGACTGAGAAGTTTAAAAAAGCTCAACTTTATGCAAATGTCAGGCCAAATATATTGGGGGTAAGCCAGTCACTGTGAGATGCAAAGGAATTTTTTGAGAAACTGAACAGAGGAAGTAACAACAATATTGTGTTTAAAATGTAAATTACACAATATGTTGTCTGATATTTGCGACAACAATACTTGCTTGTGTTTTTGCTTAAATTATAGTCAACATATAGCCTAGAAAGTTTTTTACGCTCTCACCCTCTAAAAACTGTCCCTGACATGATTATTGCCTGTTCAGGTGCATTATTTAACAAAGTAAAGAGCAGAAAGTTAGGATATGTGCTTATCCTTCTTTTTTTGTGTACCTCCACCCATCTGTATCTTCAACGGAGGAACCCAGGGCCCCCAAACTTGAACAAAAAATTCTGCTAAAGGCTTTAAAAGGCCCTGGCAGCACCCTATGTTAATAACCTGTCTTATTCCTGAGCCGCTGTGTAACCCAAGCCCCTGCTCACATTCCTCTCTCTTTTGTTTGACTTAGTTTCGAGCTTTTGAGACTGCCGGAGCTCCTGACTGCTTTGCTTGTCTTGTGCCATCCTACTGGAGGCTGTTTAAGGCCTTAATCTGGACCTGTCTGTCAGCTCTGCCCTGTTAAGGCCCGAACTGATTGACTATGAATGCTAACTTCTGTCAGCGCCTGGGAGTAAAGACCTGAGGTTTGGGGGCGGAAAGGGGGACAAGTGAATGAGATAGAAAAAGAGGGAAAGGTAAGGGGGAGGGAGGAAGACGAAGAAATGCACAGTTGACAAGTGAAGGTTTTTCAT
This sequence comes from Tor tambroides, assembly GCA_021397915.2. NCBI lineage: Eukaryota > Metazoa > Chordata > Actinopteri > Cypriniformes > Cyprinidae > Tor > Tor tambroides. The sequence goes on along the minus strand of JAFVLL020008010.1, from coordinate 9,663 downwards.
GTGTGCTGCATTGACAGATGCTTTTCTGTTAGCTTCATTTTGAAAATCGGCCATATGATAATTGCATTACATGAATTTCAAAAGTCTGGAGTTTGTAATCAGGTCTTGGCCTGATGGAGACCTTGAGGTTGTTAAGGCAAGTTATTGGAGGAATATATTACATGTCATTGGTGAGCTTTGCAGGCCTGCTTAAAGTGAGAGGGAGCAGCGAAGTGTTTCCATCTGGCCCTTTCCATGGCGGTTTAGTTTCCAAACCTAACAAACACTCTCACAGACAGACTGATGTCTGTAGAATGTATACCATTAAACCCACAGGTACACCAGGCAGTCGCACCAAATCTTGCAAACGACAAAAAAAAGAGTCGTGTCATTGGAAAATAAGATGTTCCTGGCCTGGTTCTCACGGATTCCTGCGGGGAGATTTATGCAAGTGCCCTTCCCCTCGCCTGCGGCGGCAGGTATGAGTGGCGGCAGTCTGTCAGGGATGACGACGCTGACAATGTTCAAACAGTCATTAACAAGGCCAAGAATCCCTATTAGGAATGACCCTGCAGCTACGAGAGAGCAGGTTTAACCTCAGGCTCAATACGCGGCGTGTACAGACGCATTGCTCTGAAACCCACACAGCATTGTGCTTGCCAGTGCGGTATGACGGTAAAAATAACATTGTAAACAGGAGTTATCTGATAACATTATAGTAAAATTGTAACTGTAATATTGTGAAATATTATTACACCTCAATGTCTTCAGTCTTCAGTGTCACACGATCCTTCAGAAATCATTCTAATATGCTGATTTGGAGCTTGAACATTTCTGATTATTATTCATGTTGAAAACAGTTGTGCTGCTTTATATTTTTGTGGAAAAAGTGAACCCTTTTTTTCAGGGTTCTTTGATGAATTGAAAATTCAAAAGAAAAGCATTTATATGAAATAGAAATCTTTTGTAACATTATAAATGTCTTTACTGTCATTTTAATCGATTTGAGTCCTTGCTGAATAAAATTATGAATTTCTTAAAAATAAATAAATGAATAACCGTACTGACCCAAAATTTTGAATGGTAGCTTTTCCTGTGATTTGTGATTTACCTTAGTAGCTATGCGGGGGTTAACTTGGCATTAGCAACAGAAAAGAAAAAAAACATTTTTAAAATGTAATAAAAGAAAAATAAAACATTAAAAATAAACATTACAATAGCAATGCATTTTTAAAGCTTATGCTGTTTCCTATGAATTTCCTTTTTCCCTTATTATTTGCAAACATTTCATCCCTGTCGGCATTCCCCTTATGTCTGTGTTTTCTTCTGCTTGCATGAACAAAATGAAGCAAGATTATTAATATAAATGCAGTAATAACTGCCCAGAGGCTTCTCCAGAGTCAGTATAATAGCAGGCGCCTGAGAAGAGAGAGAGAGACAAGCGGGCCTCTACATTCTTCCTGAGAGACCTGCATGCTCAGGCTTGCTGCTGCTGTTTGAAAAGTGCGCAGCCTGTCTTGCTAACACGCTTCTCTGCTGTTCACACCGGCAGCCAACCATGCAACAGGTAGTTTAGTCCAACATCTATATCATGACTGTCCTGATGTGAAGCCCAAGTCATGTCAAACCAATGTGTTGGTTTGGAGAGGCAAATTTATTGCATTTATGAAAATGGTTTCTAAAAATAATCCTATTAATGTCATTTTGAAGTGATTCATACCTCCACAATTCATTTAAAATGTACTAAAAGTAAGATTCTGATCAGCAAAGAAAAACTTTGAAAAAAATGATTTAAAAAATCAAGATGTAAACTGAAATTTTATTTTTATTTCTTTATTTTTATTTCTTTATTTTGCCCCCCATGACTATTATTTTTATTAAAGAATATACATAATGAGGATCTTGGATTTTCTGTAATTACAAAATGAGTTGAAGTTAACTTAATTTAATATATCAATACTCCCAGTTTTTGTTACTGAAAAAGTTTGAAAATTAGCATTACTGTCATAATTACAGTATAAATACTAGAAGACATATCTTAGCCAGTATGGGGGGTCTTTGTTGTACAATGCAGGGCCTTCAAGTCTAAAAGGTTGAGAACCACTGGTCAACATGCTGGATTCTAGATGCCAATTGCTAAAAAAAATGAGATGTTGCTTAGTGCCCATATAGGACGTTTATATATGAAAACACACTATAAAAAGCAGCACTGTATAATTAGTCCCTTTAAAGTGTGTCTCAAGACACCTGTTTTTTGTTCCATTCCTCTGTACTGCACTAGCTGTTTTTTGAACACAAGAACATGTCCTATGTTAACGGTGGTTCTTAACTGGTTCTTAAATTCGCCATTAAAGAAATTAAAAATTATGCCATTTACTCACCCTCATGTTATTTCAAACCTGTTATATTTTGAAGAACATTGGACCCCATTTATACAAAGACATTTGTCAAAATATCATCTCTTGTGCTCAGAATAAATTATTTTCACAGTTATACAGTTTTGGAATGATGTGAGGGTGAGTAAACAGATTTTTTATTTTTGGATTAACTATCCATTTAGACGCATACTGGATGGGTTGAGTTACATCCCTATGAATGGCACGCTGGATGGTACTATATTTAGCCTTAGCATGTTTGTATTCCAATGAATTTTCTGCCACCTCATTTGCACAGCTACAGCATCGGAAGAATTTTGGTGCCGACCGTTTAGATGTCAGGGTGCGATACCCGATGAAGTTCCCGGTGGGTACTGTAAGTGTCAATGTTGCAGGTTTCAGAAGGCGTTTGCTATGAGGAGATGGAGCAGAGGGACACGCAGGTCACAGCTGACTAAGCCCACTTCATAAAATGTCAAAGAGCCATTTTTATTTTGTTTTGACTGGACAAATATTTGTGAGTCCATTATGGGGTTACACCTACAGACAGCAGCTTAGGAGACAGTAGGAGTTTGTTTTCATCCTTTTCATCTTTTCACTCCCTCCGTCACTCCCCACTCTCCCTCCCTCGCTCCAGAGTTTTTAATATCAAAGTGCACTGTCTGACAGGAGTAAGTCAGGAACAAGGGGGCTTTTGTTGGATCTTTCTAGAACCAGCCAGGGACGACAAGAGCTTGTCAACCCTTGTTCGGCGTGAAAGGGAGATGCAAGGAAAAAAAGAGACCGAGATGGAAAGAGGTTTGTCTGTGGAGCACAAAAGAGATTTTTCTCTCTCTGTCTGGTTCAGGCACAGGTTTGAAACTGAATAACTTAATTTCACTTTGTCGGGGCAGACAAGAGACGGGTAACAAAGGTCTCCTTTTTCTTAAACCACCCCAGCACTTTGTTATTTACAAGATCATGACTTCTAACAGCATGAAAATAGCCCTACTCTCCCGAAGGTGTTTGGATGAAGAGAGGAGGGTTTTTACAGCAGTTAAACTGTGCCCTGGCATATTAGAGATGAAAAGCATACTTCAGTACGACTGATTAAATGAGACCTGTGTAGTTAAAACACTAAAAGGCTGTTCAACTGCCAGGCGTTGCCTGAGGATGTGGTTTGTATTGTTATGTACATTGCACAACCGCTAAACAAAACTCGGTGTATGACATGGGAAGTTTTTGTGTACTACAGACACAAAAGGGAGTGAAAGCAACATCCCCACTTCTTCAAAGCTCCTAGGGGTGTGCAGCATCTGTGTGGTGAGGAACTGAATAAAAGGTTTACCTTCCTCCCAAAAACATGTTCAGAGTAGCTGCCTCCATTGTATTATTTATTGTCTGTAATTAAAATGTACGATCTCATGTCACGTCAGTTGTATTTCACTATGGTTCTAAGAAAAAGAGCAAAGAGCTGTGTTTGCCTTTTGCTCTCTGAAGTCAAATTTCCATTCAAAGTTCAATTCAAACCACTTTTTTTGTTGTTTTGTTAAAGCTTCCTTTCCCAGCACCTTAATTTCCACCTTTCAAAAGTTTCACATTGTAGTATATAATTGATACAGACTGCAACAAAAATGCTATAAAATAAATTATTGGGAACATTTTGTGTACATCCAAAGACGGTTTTGTCAAATATAAACGAACAATGGCAGTATCCAAAACTGAGTAGGTTCTTTTGAATAAGTACATCCTAAAGTATCTTTTGAATAAGTACATCCAAAAAGTATGAATATTGTTAGTTGTTATTATGCTATGACCTACCAGCATCAGCTGTGTCACTGACATTCACAACTCCTCTCCTATGTCTATGTCCATCTAGTCAATGAATCGTCCAGAGCCATTGCTGAGTTCATAACTGACTCCCTTACTGAATCAACTAATGAATAGGATTAACTGAATTCACATTTGAACTAAACAGGGAACCAAACTGTGATGTATATATTAGGTTTGTGATTAGTTGTTCATACATAAGAGTAATAAACAATTTTGTTGTAATAAATTAACATTTTTCATTTTCATTTTAAGTGCTAAGAATTCCTCATCATTTTTTGTCACTGCTTAAGGCATGTTGGTTGCTCATTCGTCATTCACTTTTTTCATTTGTTTGCATTGTATACCTGTAAAAGACAAGAAATGAGAATTCAATATATTCATACCACTAATGTTTATTAAGAGACTAAAAACCTGTTGAGTAGCACACAAAGAAGATAGATTTCATCACCCTGAATGTAGCCTACGGAATATGGCTGACGTGTCGACAGATATCCTCATAAACACCACAATAGCATAGAAATGTATGCTGAATCCATCGCTCAAGGTGCTTCTCACTTTAAAAGTTGCAGATGAATTATTTTCATCAGCTCTGACAAAAAACATTGATGGAGGACAGTGATGATGTACAATGCTAACAGCAAGTCTGCTTTGAAGTGCTTCCCATTTGAAATCTTCAACATCTAAAGTGCACAGGCTCAATGAAGCCATTCTGCCATTCCAAATGGCCAAATAGTGGGACCAGTGAGGACAGATGATTACAAAAGATCATCTGTGTTGCCTTCAAACCATGTATGTGTTTCCACTGCCATTCACAACCCATTTTAAATCTGTAATATTATGTATTTCAGAGTGATTAGGGTTATTGGCAACACTTTACAATGAGGTCAAAATACTTAAAGTTAGTTCTATCATGACAACTTTCGGAGGGTTTGGCATGGTAATGTACATGACAATGTTAATGTATTTGGTCTTGTCAGAATAGATCTGCTGCGCTGATGTTGCTGCGGCAGAGCAAGTACCGAGACTTGCTACTTCTAATAAATCCACAACATGCTGCTGTAAGCATGTAAGAGTACTGCTGCTGCACATATAACACATATAAATAACCCTCTATGTAGCATACATGAATCACCCCATAGCAGATCTATACAGGTGGAGCTGGGGAAGGTGGAGGGTTTCTGAAGCGCGCTGCAACTGCTACAGCAAGCACTAGCCGAGTTTTTGAATGTTGAGCAGCAAGCTCATTGGCTGCTGATACAAAAAACAAAAAAACAATCAGCTGTGCCATGTGATGATGTCATTATGTCAGAGTGAGTTAGACCTATCGGACTGTGCCATCTAGAGCTTCCTGACAGAACTTTGGATTTAAAGGAATAGTTTACCCAAAATGAAAATGAAATCACACAAAAATGAAAAAAGTTGACAGGAGACATTGACCAACATTCTTCAAAATATCTTTTTTTGGGGTTCAACAGAAGGAACAAACTCATACAGGTTTGGAACAATTTGAGGGTGAGTAAATGATGACAGTTTTCATTTTTTGGTGAACTATCCTTTAAATGTATTAATTGACTGGCAAATGTTATACAGTTTTGGGCCAGATTTACTAAATAGGGCAAATTAGCGCTAGAGCGCAATTCCATAAAAGCGCCGATGCGATGGGAGTGGAAAATCTGCGTGTGATTTACTGACAACGTGCACATTAAATAGCACAGATGCAGCCAGATTCTTTCCATAATGGCCAGCACAATCTACCAAGAGCAGTGCAAATTAGTGTCTGCTTTAAGATATGCTTTTTTGGGCATTAAATAATGGTGTAAATACCAGTAATTTAGAACAAATCACGTTGCATGATTCATTTTAATACTCTCCTCCCATAAATTTTGCGTCTGAAAGGGAAACTCCTACAAATGCATATTCAATAAGGTCAGGCTCTAAAAAAAAAAAAGTGTGTCCACGCCTTTTCAGAGATAATTCTTCTCTGCGCATCTTTAGTAAATCCTAACAGTACTATTTTAATTCCAAAAGATGGTTTGCGCTGATGCAAGCTATTAGTAAATCTGGCCCTTTGAGGTCTAAGCAATGTCATCGGCAAAAGAAAAGTTGCTTTATAGTCAGAGCAATACAAAGACAATTTTTATTTATTTGGAATAAAGTTCACTGATGTATCATTTTGCAATACGACCAGAAACATGCGTTTAGAAAGTAAATATGCTCAATTTTGATTTCATGACTTTAAAAAAATCTTTGTAACATTATAGGTTCTAGAAGTGAAGCTACACTATAAACCAGCCCAAGTGTAAGTTCCGTTTGATTGAGTGGCGGTGTGTTTTTGGCCAGGCAGAGCTTTAACCTTCCTTTGATATGGATAGTAGCCATCATTCACTGAGCCCTGCGCTGACCTCTGATGTGAGCTATAGATCCAAAGGCATTACAACTGACTGAGCATGAAGGGGAAGTGGGCGAGAGTTTTAGGGGGCTGCTGGCCAGCTGATAGCCCAGATGTGCGGCTCTGTTTGGGGCCATGTCTGGCAGTGGAATCATGTTCTTACAATAAGGGCTTACCCTGAACAGACCCTGCTGGTCTGCCGAACACATGACAGATTTCATTTGATATTCTCTCCTGATCTGGCTGGTTACAAATATGGGAAAACTTTGAATAGATATGGAAAAACCCTCACCTTGAAAAGCTGAAATACTTAACAAGGGGCTCTTGTATCCCATACGTCTTCCTAAATTAACATCTACTGTTCATTTACTCAGCAGCATAACATTTCCACAACTCTGCACTTCTTTTTCCATTCACAGCGATAGTAGAAATGCTAAACAAATAGACACAGAAATAAGCTGTGGTGCCTTGTTTATCATCCACATTTGGCTGAGTTCATGTTAGGTCACTTTGTCTTTTTCCCCTTGCACTTCCCACTTCCTTCTCATCTCTCTTTCCAAACTCTCCCCCCTCAGGTCCCGTACTGAAGGACACGATGTGTCTCTCTTCTCCGTTTGGCTGAAGTGTTTTCCATGCGCTCAGAAAAGTGGCACTACTACGTCTGTTCTTTCCCATAGAAGAACCAGAGCTCTTTCATCTCTCCGTATGTTTACTTTCCTCTCATTAACACCACTCCCCGGTATAGCAACCTTATACCAAACTCCAAGAATGAGCGCACTTACTATTTCTAGAAAATACAGCTGAAAAAAAGTATCTCCTCCCAAAGGTTATGTAATTACAAGTAGAATCGTACATTTTTTCCATTTCAGTTTTTTAAATGTTCTTTCACTTTTTTTGTTAATACTTTCATTCATGTAGGTCTGTTTAAGAAGAGTTTTTTATGAGGAATGGGGCTGGATGAAAGATGTGCTCTTTACTGTCCTGGAAGTGCCTCAGTTGCTGACAACTGCACACTGAGTAGCAAAAGTGAGTGTGGAGTCTCTAACAGGGGCGTCTGGTCACGATTAGAGCTCATTGGTTTCTGTCAGAGTGTGGGGCTACTCGCCTGTACTGTGATAGATGAATTAGCGTAACTGAACGAGGCCCTTGGAGAGAGCCCTCCAACTAAAGATGAGATTCACACTGACAATATAATGTAATGTTGGATCCAATTTACGGTGTTGAAGTGTGTAATTTCTGTGGCACTGCTGTCTTAAAGGGAAATTGCCAAAGCTCATGTCTTCCACTGGTCAGATAAACAAACTCTTCATTAGTTGAGCCGATATTGCTTTGCTGGGATGGCTGGGATGCTCTCTTCAACAAATTTTGAACATGTTCATTTGCCCGAGTCTTACTCGCTGCAAATTTTGGTGTAGGATTTAGTTTGAAACAAATTTTCATTCAGAAAATTTGTTAGTAAATTTCACAAATAGCTACAAAGAAATGGCATCTAACACTAACTGAATGAAACAACTAATTGAATGAGGGGGTATGACACGACACAGTTTTCAACTAAAAATGGCATTTTGGGGCCTGAAAACCCAAAGGGTTTTCAAACTGCAAATTTTTGAAAGTAATACCGTTATCATCTCGTGTAAACTACAAAATCGCCAATTTGTGAAAACGGTGATGTCATGCGCATGCGTATTATGTGTTTGCATAGTGTTTTTCTTTACAAAGTGACATCGCCAACTACTGGTCTGGCATGCATATGACAGTGGTTTTAGCCGTTGTGAACAAGATCATTTTGACAACATTGTCACCTATACGCGAAAAACGCTAAAGAATTTTTTTTAAAATTTGTAGCACATCGTTGTCGGGTCATTGTCATGTTCCCTTAAATGTGAATTTTTAAAGTGAAAAGATTGAAAAAGTATTTTCTTGTAAATGTTGTTTTGTTTACAACTTTGAAAAATCTTTTTACAGTCTATATTTAAAAAGTAATTAAATAAAACTTCGCTCTGTGGGGTCCAACCCTAGTAAAAAAAGTAATATATTTAAAATACATTTATAGTTCAAATCTATTAACATATTTACTGACATATCACTCAATACTTACTAATATTAAATTTCGTTTGAAATACTACTTGTGCACAAACCACATTTCTTAATATTAAGCCTAAAATGTGTTTTAATGTCACTATGCGGATTGTATGATCTTTGAATAATATCTGTCTCTAAATGCAAGATACTTAAAGTGTACCAAAAGTACACTTGCAATAGTTTCACTTTAGCACAATGAAATATACTTCAGTATATCTTTAGTTGGAACTCGACACTACTTCCACACAGTTAAAGTGCATTAAATACAAAATTAGTTGTTCCAAATTAAGCAGACTTGAAGTACACCAGTTTAGCATACTAAAAGTACAATTGCAGGGTATTTTTATTAAGTACATAAATATGTAAATGTATTTGTAGTATGCTTAGCATGAAATAAATGTTTAAATACATTTTAGTATATTTCTTTTTCACTAGGGTGACTATAGCACTTTTTAATAGCAAAGAAAAGGGACTGCACATAAATGTCAAGTGTGTACTTTCTGTGCTACTAATGACAACGAATGGATGTGCAAAATTAAAGATTGTGTCTTCAAACAGGTTTTCCATTGGTTTACCAACAAATAGCCCCGCCCTAAACTCACACCATTGGTTGAGATTATGTTACTATGCCAAGCTGGTCAAGAAGCAAAAAACATAGAAATATGTTTTGATAGCACATATTTTGTCTATGAACTTCTATTTTTTTTTCTCATTTCTTCATTTTTTTAAAGATATACATGCTTATCTCTATATTTCGCTTTCTCTTTTCTCTCCTCCACTGTTACTCCACATAATTCTTACTACCGTCTCTTCCACTCCCTCTGAATTCTCTCCCAGCTCTGACAGATAAATAAATACAGACATGCACACATACATGGCCTTCGGTGTGGATAATGCATGTTGCTTTTCTAAAGAGAAGAGATAATGGCTGAAGAAAGAATGTAGAGTGCTGTAGAGTCTCTCTCTCTCTCTCTCTCTCTCTCTCTCTCTCTCTCTCTCTCTGACTCTCTTTCTCTCTCTCTCTCT
>JAFVLL020008006.1:0-48653 GCA_021397915.2 Tor tambroides | reverse complement strand
AATCTAAAATATATGAAAGTTTCACTTTTTGAAATAACTTACAAGAAAAAATGAACTTTTTCACAACATTCTGATTTATTGAGATGCACCTGTATTAGTATATACTTCTGCTTGTAGAAAAGCTACTTGTGATGCACCTTGATTCTTCATGTGGCTTTCTCTTTTACCACCTGCACTACTACAGTGTTTTTTAGGATATGTTAAAGGTACAAAACAGATTTTAATAGCAGTATGCATTGTTGAATTTAATGGTTTACATTCAAATTTTCTTGTTTGTAAATTAGAGTTTTATACTGTAAAATTTACAGTTTGTTCTGTAAATGTGTTTAATGCTTTTTCTGTATTTTTTATCAAATTATTCTGCCAACCACAGCTGCCAAAATTATTTTGTAAAAATGACGGAATCTTTTTTACAGTGTGAGTTTATTTGCAGTTTATGGAGGTTAAAATCTTACACCTGGGTTAGGTATGTCTTGTCAAAGCTGTCAGTGTTTTGTCAGTGTTCTCAATCAATGGCCTGTCAGCGTATGAGGTAATGCATGTCCTGAAGCCTAGAGACGGTTTCCTGCTCAAATCATAGCTCTTGCACAACAGCTTAACTACATCAGCTCCACAAAGTTGTATTTGTCTTTGCTGCAGCAGGTTTCGCTGATGGAGGTGACTTGTATTATTTAGTACCCCAGAGGAGAAATAAAATTTAACAGGCCGTCCACACCAAAGAAACCAACATGGCATGTGTTTCAGAAGGTGTGTGTGGTTTCAGGGAAGACTTAATCATGGCAATGTTTTGGGCTATGCATCAATGTTAGTACAAAAACTATTAGCAGTTTTATGTCAGACAAAAAACAGATATGTTATGTTGGCATGAGAGCATCTCATGTGCTAAAACTTCAAAGCACTGTCATTAAAAAACTATTCAGGAATTACCTAATATACAGCAAGATTTAGCCATAATTCCAATGCTTTAAAGTAGAAATGAACATTTGTTTCAAATTTCTTTCATTGACTTACAATGTACTCCCACTACATTCCCAGCACATGTAGTCAAGTACGCCCAAGTACACTATTACAGTCCCTGTGAGTTGAATCCTGGTCTGGATCCAGAACACACCTATTACATTCCCAGCGATCTTTTACCATGTTGACCTACAAAACTTTTAAAACAATGTGGTTTCTATTTACAAACAATCATGAAATTCATTTATCTAGTTGTGTTTTTCTTCATTGTAAAAAAGAAGTAAAAGAGTACTTATTATGAAAACATAAAGAATATACTTAACTGTGAACTGAATGTAATGTTTTTGGACACTCAGCTGGATGTTAATTTATTAACAATAAACAAAAATGTATTAAAAGTTTAAAAAGTTTAAATTTATATTAAATACAATTAGCTGAACTTAGGAGTACTTTTTTGGCCCACTTAAGTAGGACATTTTTTTTTTTTTTTTACTTTGAATTATGGTTGAAGTCTACTGCAAAATGTACTAATAAACATACATGGTTATCAAAACACAAAGTATTTTAATGTCATTTCTATTGAAACTTGTTTCTACCACAAAATTAAAAAAAAAAAAAAAGGGTAATGCCTTTTACTCACAATTCTGACTTTTTTCTTGCATTTGCAAGTCTACATCTCACAATTCTGACTTTTACTCTCAGAACTGAGTCAAGCTTCTACAGTTTGCGAAAAAAACACACACATATGGATGCAATTTGATTTTAAATCAACTATGACTCACAATTCTGACTTTTTTTATGCAGTTCTAAGATACAAACTCATAAATGTGAGGAAAAAAATGTCAGAATGACCTTTTATTATTATTATTTTTATCATGTGGCACAAGCTTCCATAAATATCATCTCGAGAAGTGCCGTCAATTACAGATTATATTTGCATTTACAGATTTGAAATTATGAAGTTGTAATTTAGTACATTTAAAATATATATTAATCTATAATAAATACATATATTAACTTTAAGTGTAATATTAAATAACACACTAGTTAAAATTATAATCAAGTACTTTCCATGTGCTTTAGCATGTTAGTCAACATGTCAAAATAAGTGCACTTCTTTAAAGCACGACAGAATATAATTAAAACATACAAGTAATGATTAAAAAAGTACTTTAAAGTTAAACTTTTTAATTTGACATTATTACAAAGTGATTTGTACCTAAGTATGTTTTGAAATACATTCATAGAAGTGTACACTCTATAAGTACACAAAAGTAGTCTTTTATTTCATTTAATATTATATTATCTCAAGTACAGTTTTTTAACACTATGCAATATTTGAAGTATACTGCAAGTGCACATTCAATACAATTAAATACTTCTTTTTCACATAGGCCAACATTCTCAGATCACAAGTCACAACTTCTCCCCCTCACTGGCTTACCAGCTGTGTCTTTTTACTGAGACAGATCAGCTAATATCATATAAACACTTTATATTTTGTCATTATAATGGTGGTTAAAGGATTATGCAATGCTAAACAAATTTAAAAGGCATTTAGATCAAAACAAGCCACTTCAGAGAATTCATTCCATCAGTTCTTGAATTTCCTGCATGTATTGGTAATACAGAAGTGAAGAGCACTCTTGAGACCTGGATGGTCATGCTCAGTAATAGGATAATTAGTCACTCCAGTGGTCCGAATCCATTCACGAGCCCCTTTAACACTAAACATGAAGGCCACAACTATACCCCTTATTTTCAGCTGTATGGATGTGTTTTCAACACCACTAGGCCGAGTCAATATCTTCTTGTCTCTTTTGAAGCCAAGAGGATTTTTGATGTCTAAATGATGAATTCATGTTTTCCAGCATTTGCACTGTCCGAAATCCCATGTTCTCCTAGATGGATTACAGCCAAGGGAAATCAGCATCTAACACCACGCATATCTCAGCTGTCTCAACTTATCAGTCTAAAGCACTCATGGGCCAATATTTAAGGGAACATCTAACAAACAGTGTCTGTTTGAACAAATTTCACTACATTTCTATTTTGGTGGCCCTCTGAGCAACATGACATTTAAGTTTAATTACTCCAAGATTTCCAAGAAAATAAAGACTTTCAGTCTTTTCATCACACTAAGCTATTGTAGGGGTTTCAGGAGACTTGGAATAGTGTATGAGTCATATGGACCACATTTATGATACATTTATGTGTCCTTTTTTAATCTTGAACGCTTCAAGAACGCCTTCTAAGAATAAAATTCTTCTTAGCTGCTATTTTCTTGCGTATTGTCTTCCTCAAGAGAATCTTATCTCTATTTTTTTTTTTTCAAGTCAGCAAGTCTTTAGCAAGAGCCCAAAGCCTGTGATTTTTTTATTTAAGAGAAAATAAATGTTCTGTAGATTTCAAGAACTGCACTTAGAAACATTCTTGCCATTTTCTTTGGAATTCATCTTAAGAAGATTCTTTCTTAAGATTATTTTCGTAAATCTGGCCTCAGTTCACACACTGATCATAACTGGATGGAGAAGAGCAGTCAGCACATTCTTCAAAGTTTCTCCTTTTTCAAATTGTCCAGGTTTGGAACAACATGTGGGTGAATAAATGATGACAGTTTGTATTTTTGGTCAAATGTTCCATTAAAGGAATAGTTCACCCAAAAATGACAATTTGCTGAAAATTTACTCACTCAGGCCATCCAAGATGTTGATGGATCCTTCAAACACACAGCTTTTTAATTCACAAGATGTTAACTGATGGACTGTAGTCGTGTGGATTACATGTGGATTATTGTGATGTTTTTATCAGCTGTTTGGACTCTTCTTCTGACGGCACCCATTCACTGCAGAGGATACGTTGGTGTGCAAGAGATGTAAGGCTAAATTTCCCCAAATCTGTTCTGATGAAGAGACAAACTCATCTACATCTTGGATGGCCTGATAAAATTTTCACAAAATTTTCATATTTGGGTGAACTCTTCCTTTAAGATTTTGCTCTGCAAGCATCTATAGTGCCCTCCATAAGTATTGGAACAGTAAAGACAAAATTGCTCTGTTGGCTGTGGAGTCAAGACATTTGCAAATATGATTAAAAGATGAATATGAGACAAAACTACAGAATGTCACATTTTATTATTAGCCGTTTCAACACATTACTACCAAATAAAAAGAACAGCACTTTTAGAGTCCATCCTACCTAATATGTGTGTTAAGGCATTGCACAGTTGAACATAAGGCAGAGATATAAAAGATTAAAAGCTATTATTTAGTTGCAGATCCCTTGCCCACAATCACAGCAGTGAGTCTATGACCCATAGACATCACCAGACTCTTGATCTCATCCTTTGAAATACTTTTCCCAGCCTTTAATGCAGCCATATCCAATTGTTGCTTGTTTTGGGGAGTTTGTGCCTTTACTCTCCTCTTCAGCTGGTGAAATTCATGTTCAATTGGATTCAAATCTGGAGATTGACTTGGGCAATCTAAGACTTTCAATTTCTTTGCCCTTATAAATTCCTTGACTGAACTGGCCGGGTGTTTTGGGTCATTGTCCTGATGCAATATGAAGCACTTCCTAATGAATCTGGTGGCATTTTCATGAATATTGGTAGCCAAGATGGTTTTGTACCCTTCCAAATTCATTCTGCTGCTGTCATCATACATTAAGTCATCAGTAAAGTTGAGAGGGCCTGTTCCAGAGGCAGCCATGCATGCCCATGCCATGACACCACCTCCACCATGCTTTACAGATGAGGCTGTATGCTTGGGATCATTTGCAATTCCCTTTTTCTCCACACTTTTGCTTTACCATCACTTAGATAAAGGTTAATCTTGGTCTCATCGGTCCATAAAACTTAGTTCCAAAACTCTTCTGGCTTACCTTTGTGCTTTTTTACAAACTTGAATCTTGCCTTTCTGTTTTTGGTGCTGGTCAGAGATTTGCATCTTGCTGTAACCTCTGTGATTCTGTGTCAAAATCTCCAGCGGACAGTAGATTGTCAGAGCATCACCCCAGCTTTCTGGAGCTTGTTGTTGATTTTACAGACGCGTATTTTAGGGTTCATTTTCACAGCTTTTATGATTTGTCTGTCATCAACTACTGTTTTTATCTCAGCCGATCAAGCCGTTGTTGGCTGGTGGTTTCTAAACTCTTGATTTCTCCATGCCCTTTGTTTTTGCTATAGCTCTAATTGAGTTCCTCTTTTCTTTTAGCATCCAAATTGCTTGCTTTTCTTTCAAAGTCAGCTCCCTCGTCTTCATCCTGGTTTGTGTGTCGTCATTGAATGCAAGACTCAGAATGCAGAAGCAATAGATATAACTGATACGACACATTCCCTGCTTTTAATATCTGAAGAATTAATGCAACAGGACACAGCTGATCACTTAGAAAGGCCTGTGAGGCAACTGTTCCAATACTTATGCTCACGTCAGATAGGGGGATGAAACTCTAAAAGTGTTGAACTTCTTAGCTGGTAAAACATCTATGTGATGAATCACCCAATAATAAAATGTGACATTCTGTAGTTTTGTCTCATATTCATCTTTTAATCATATTTGTATATGTCTTGACTCCACAGCCAACAGAGCAATTTTGTCTTTACTGTTCCAATACTTTTGGAGGGCACTGTACATGTCCTTCTGACCCTCGTTTAATACTGCTTTTCATACCACAGTATACATGACAAGACAAACAATCTTGTGTAGTTAAAACTAAATATATGTGTTTCTCTTTAAGTACTGAAATAACAGTTATACAGCCTCAGTTTAAACAGTTTTTAAGACAGATTGAGGTAAATGGCTCACTGTAAATCTCACTGTTGCGATTTGACTGCAGCCTGCAACCCTTCAGCTTACATTACCATTATGAAACTACAGAGTTCAGCTGCTAGTAATGCATCAACAGGGATAAAAGGCTAATCGCTTCAAGAGAAACACAAATCTGTCTGTGGGATAACCATCTGTGCTCCTTACCGCACTTCTCATTTCAGTCAGGTGCTCCGAGGAAACAGACAGACCTCCATGATGGCATTCTGCTTACATTCCTCTGGATTTGGCCAGACGAATTTTACAGATGAAGTAAACATCATAAACAGTTAAACACAGTCAACACCATGAACAAATGACAAACTACTATTGCATTCTTTTAGCATTAATCTTGTTGCATTCTTATAGAATTATGGATCAATAATAGTTTAATTATGAGCCATAAACATAACTCAATTTGACATTTAGCATTATCAAAATCTTTTTCATTTTAACTAAGATACCAGGAATTGTCACATGTTTGTTTGTGGAAACTTGGCTATATGTGTTAACTTGGCTGTTTTTTCTTTTTTAAGATAATTTGAGAACTAGATTTTCCAAGAACTAACACTAACTTTTGAAGAAAAGGCCAGGAAATCTTTGGAATGGAAACCTGCAATAAGAATTGAATAAAAGCTGCTTCTCAATGTCTTTTTTTGTTTTTAATGCATGTGTGTACATGGTTAATTAAATTATAATGTGTATTAATACTCGTTTAGATTTTTACACAATTTTATACACTTTCACAAACTAGTATTAAAATAGTGCAGCAAGCTCTCTAACTGTACTGTAATTCTGAACAAGCTATTTCCTTGTCACTGTCTGTTTTGTTTATTCTTGTGTGGTTTATACTACTTATGTGTGCTGGATTCTGGATTTTGTTTAGCTTAACTGTAAATAAATCTCTGCGTGTGGATCCTCGGTTTTCATCTGAGTGAGATTGAAGACTTTGCCCAAAAATGGATCAAGCAAATGATTCAAAGAAAACACACTTCATTTGTCTAATTGAAATGTCCTCGGGCAACAACACAACAGCCAACCATTTCCAGCTTTGTTTCCAAATGAAGCAAAGACAGTATCTTTTATAGGTGCACTAATACATGGCACAATGAGCTACACAACAATGGTCTCAGATTAGATTAATTTTCTCTAAAGTAAATATTGTCTATGACAATGGTTCTCCAATTTTCCCAACAAGTACTCGCCTTTCTTAAAACATCTCTCATCTGCAAATGTTTGTCAAGCTGGCTATCACATCGATTTAAACAGTGCTTGTTCTGTATATATTTCTCTCCTGGTTCAGATGAGATGGCATTTACACAGGAGAAAGCAATATTATGGATAGAGGATCCGTCTCAAGTTAAAAATGTCTTGATGTATTAACAAGCAGTGGATTACTTGAGGAATTTTGCGATGTTTTTATCAGCTGGACTCTCATTCTGATGGCACCTATTCACTGCACAGGATCCATTGGTGAGCAAGTGATGTAATGCTAAATTTCTGATGAAGAAACAAACTCGTCTACATCTTGGGGGTGAGTGAATTTTCATCAAACTTTCATTTTTGCGTTTCTTTCAAAAGTGTAACACTGCAGCACGAAGAAACTCAAGAGCAGCCAGAAATTCCACTGACACTGACCAGGTTTCAACAGCTTCACATTTCCACAACACCTTTACTTCAGCCTGTTCAGGTCACAGCTGCTGATGGTAATCCTATTTGTTCCAGAGCCATTCAACAATCTACTACAACTTCTAAACCAAGAGGAAGACCCAGGAGATACACGAGTTCAGCGTCGGGAGCCACTCATAGAGGGGAACCCGTCACATTCAGACCTGCTCATACAGCTCCCCACCAAAGGACCCTCTCGCTGGACCTCCAAACCGAGCAGTTAACTACAATCACCTGTTTCTCATTCCTCTATATACTCAGTGTTTATACTCACTGCAAACTTCAGGGCGTTACTTCCGAAATCATTGTCTGTTTTTGGTTATGTTCATTCTTGCCTGATTTGTTCTACATATATACTGTACATGTGCATTTTCAAGATGCCAACTGGGATACAGAGCATGCACAATATAAACAGTATGCAGCTGTTTCTGGTTCAAAACTTGGCAATAATATTCAAATAAATTAAAACTGTATGTAAGACATCAAATCTGACATGCTGGATGTAAAATGGTCATTAAGCTGTACATTTGTCATGTATCTGTTAGCACTGCTGGCTCTTACCTGGCCAATACATGCCTAAGATGAACCGTAATCAATCATTCCCACTACTCAAGAAACTGCTGCTACTTGCTAAAGCCTATTTAGAACTGCAGATATTTCCAAAAGACATTTCTTGTAGCCTAATCAATCATGCACCAGCACTGCTTGGAACGCGTTATAAAAATGTTTATGTGCCTGATGCTGTATGTATTTAGAATCATAGAGAGAACGATAGATAGAACAACAGAACGATAGACAGAAAGACAAAACGGTTAGAAAAAAACAGCAACAGAATGACAGAAAGCTTTTACTTAATGTAAATTATAACACTGGACGCGACAAAATATAATATAATAGAACCCATTATAATCAGTGATGCTGTGTATACTGAATGCGCGACGTGACAAATCCCCAACAGTAAACTGATGTGTCATTCTATTAACGACGGACACAAAGTTCAAATGATTTGCAACGGTCGCTTTGTCGCCTCTAGCTGTGTAGACTGCTGCGGCGCGATGCGACACAACAACTGTCGCGCCCGGTGTAGACACGATGTGAAGCATCATTCTAAAGCAATAATTGGCCTGTTCATCAGACTTTTATAGGCCTAGATGTGGCTGATATCACGGATAATCTGCAACCCTCCAGTAGCTAACAGAATGCAAGATGTGTCACACAAAACATTTAGTGCTGAGCTGCGAAACACACCTGCTCAGAGCCAAAACAATAAGCCTTTCTCCTCGTCTGTAACCATGGCGCTCGCACACAGTTATTGTAAATACTGATTCAGAGTTGTCTTCTCTTTTCAATCATAGTGTGTGTCGACTTAAGCGGTTTGGTTACGCTTCGGTGTGAAGAGTGACACACCGGAGACCCTCAGTCCACATCAACTCCTAAACAAAAGAGAGCAAAAACAAAGCGCTCATTGTGGAAATAATATCAACATGACCTCATCTTTGTAACCTGTGTCTAATGGGAGAAGCTGTACCTGTCTGTTTTTATTGTGCAATGACACCTGAGCTCTATTCTCAACATATTTTGGAATTTCTTTAAAAAAAAAAAAAGCAAATGTAAAAAGAAAAAATTAGATTGCAGTTATAAAGAACAGGACCGTGAGCCTTTATATTTGGATTGAATCCAACATACTACATATCCGTAACAGCACATGGTGCTGATTACACTGTGAAAACCAAAGCATTGATCCTCAATTACCTCACTACCAAACACTGACTGTTAAGATCATGACCCGCATGGGAGAGACAAAGTATTAACTTTTATGGTTAACAGCTGCCATTTACAAACTACACCAACCTGCAGAATGCAAGTCTGATTGTGACAACTTTACTGTTCATTTGAGCTAATTTTATGGTACGACCACTGTTCCTCATTCCAGCAAACTGAGCCTCATTCATGACTGCAACACAGTGGCTTTGTGCAGTTTACCAAGAACCGCTTTGCTAAAGTGAGTATTATATCAACCTACTGTTCTTCGTTCCACTAGTTAATGAAGTCAACTAGTTGAAAATTGTATAATTTAATACATCTTTGTTTGAAGTAAAAGCTTCTTTGAAGAGTTTTGTCTTTTAGTTAATCCTGAAAACATTTAGACAGACTTTTTTTGTACATTTTTAACATTAGCATTGTTTTTGTTGGGGGAACCAATTCCTAACATTCTAGGAACATTCTTTTTAGGTCTTATTTTTACACTATAACCATAAACTAACATTGTCAGAATGCAGGTAAGAATAAATAGGTGGGGGAAAAGAGAAAGCATATTTTAACGCTCAAGTAATTCTAAGCAGTCAAAGAGCTGCTGACTCCAAGAATGAGAGATGAATTCTTCTGCCAGCTCATGCTCAGAATACCTTAGTGTTCAGTAAACACACAGGCCCCTGAACTCAACTCAAACAAGGCCCAACAGGCTGGGAAGGCCAAACTGTGAGGAACAGCTGAACTCTGAAAGCCGTAGAGAGTGAAAGTGTTGTGATCTGTCCATCATGAGACCCGAGAATGGCTTGTCTCTATGACTGACATCCCTTTCAGGCCACAATCCTTTAAGACTCAAACAATATTTACTAAGGTATCATTTGACTACCCTTAGGTACAGTGTACATCCTATGGAAATGGAAAAAAAAAAAATCAACATTTACTCAAAATTTTCGGTCACACTTTACTTTAAGGTCCAGTTCTCGCTATTAAAAAACTATTAACTACTTTTGCCTCAATAAACCCCTAATTTGCTGCTTATTAATAGTTAGTAAGGTAGTTGTTAAGTTCAGGTACTGGGTAGGATTAGGTATGTATAATATGGTAATGCAGAATATTTGCTTTATAAGCATTAATAAACAGCCAATATGTTAATAGTAGGCATGCTAATAGGCAAAGTTAAGAGTGAAAATTGGTCCCTATACTAAAGTGTTACCAAGTTTTCTAATTATTATTAAACTTATACGCAGCATAGTGACTTTAGCTTTATCTCCATCAGATAAAAATCTATTAGGCTAAAAAACAATTAAATAATTTTATATTATGTATAAAAAAAAATATGGTAACACTTTAGAATAGAGAACAAATATTCACTATTAACTACGACTTTTCCCTCAATAAACTCCTAATTTGCTGCTTATTAATAAGCAGCTGTTAAGTTTAGGTATGGGGTCGGATGAAGGGATCTAAAACATGATCATGCAGAAAAAGGCATTAATATGTGGTTTATAAATGCTAATAAACAGCCAACATGCTAGTTATATGCATGCTAATAAGCAACTAGTTAATAGGTCCTTAAAATAAAGTGGTACCATAAATACATGTTCATTAGTCAAATTAAATTGAACAATAATCAGTTGATCATACCTGCTAACATTTTTAAACATTAAATATGAAAAATTAACATTTATATTCTTATGTTCACATGTAAAACATAACCCAAACTGGTTTTACATGCATGGAACAACAAAATGCAATGAAATTACTCAAATTGATTCAATTTTACAACAGCGAATGACTGTTACTGGTTAGGCTTGATTGAGCTTCACTGCCAAGAGGTTCCTTTGATTTCTGTTTGATCTGATTTTCACTGGCTTGTTATGGAAATTCCAGTTCTCTGAGCGTATGATTTTCACAAATCCTGGAATGAAACACCATACATGACATATTCATGCATGACTGCTTGTAATCCATCTTGGTGACATACATTCCTGAAGACTGTAGCAGCATGATGTAAGACAACTCAAATTGGGTTGTTAAGCAGAAACTAAATCATATAGCATTACATAGTGGAAGACAGGTTCTCCTGAAACAACTTCTGCTACTCAGCTGTCCTATTAGCTGATTTGCATGGTCATAAGTCCATTCCTTCTCTTTTCCTTGGATTATTAGGACATAGTACTACTTTTACATATGCAGTCATGCTGTGTTTGTTCAGTTCAAGCTCACAGTGAGGGCAGTGGGGGATGTGCTCTTAGATTTTACTGCAGTGCTCTATACAAGTTTCATTTATAACAGAGATCAAGCCAATTCTCAAGCGTTCCAGCAATGATGTTATCGCAAATGTGTTTTCCACTTATGATTTGTTCAGGTAAAGTGGTCTGTTCAAGTCTAAGTTGCTGCTGGATATTTTTTCAAGCTTTTGGCATTGTTCAATTAACTTTAATGTGCATATGCACATTGTTATTTATGGTTATAAAAGCTCTTTTAACTGATTTTCATTTGCTATCGATAATCTGGAGTAACAAAATGAAATTCAAAGGTTACAGAGCTAAGTAGGAATATAAAATATTAATTACAGCCACAGTATGCAGTTTGTTGTAGAATTATAGACCTGTAATTGTGAGTATATGGGTAAGCAGAATGAAGAAATGCATATGAATATTTTCTGCTGGGTTGAAATGGGGATTTCCATTCCAGAAATCACAAATGCATTGGACTGCCAACAGAATGAGTCAATGGAACATCCATTACATAATGGGCCTGTGAAAGTGAAGGACATATGATGCTATATGTGAAATAAATCACAGTCATGCTGTCATTAGTCCCCGTGTGCATATAAATGTGATGTCCTGCATCATCAGGGCGCAGTTATTCAGAAAAGTCAACTGTAAATGAAGAGTTCAGATGCAAAAGCCATTAAGTGCCATCTGAAATTTTCTTCTAAAATGAGCGTTTTTATCAGGCTCCTATATGTATGTTCAGTTATTTCACTTAGAAAAGGACCTATATATTGCAATTAGAGTAAAATTAATGAACCTAAACGTAGGAGCCTGATAAAAATGCTCATTTTAGATGAAAATTTCAGACAGCACTTTGAACTCTTCAAATACAACCAGTGCTCTACACCAATACATTTAACAAAGAATTTGTAGAATAATTATTTAACTTTATAATATAGACTACTGTTAAAATGTTTTGGGAAGGTAAAGTTTTTTAAAAGACGTCTCTTATATTCAACAGGGCTGCATTTATTTGATTAAAAATACAGTAAAACAGTAATATTTTGAAATATTATTACAATTTAAAAGAACTTTTTACTTTATTCCTGTTATGCAAAGCTGTATTTTTTTAGCATTCCCCCAGTATTCAGTGTCACATGATCCTTCAGATTTCAATTCTAATATGATGATATGGTGCTCAAGAAACATTTATATCAACATTGAAACACTGTTATCAATTTTAAAAACAGCATATATTTGAAATAGAGAAAAGTCATTTTAATCAATTTAATGCATTATTACTGAAGAAAAATATTAATTTCTTTTAACAAAAACTAAACGACCCCAAAACTTTGATCAGTATTGTAAATGCATGTGTTATCAGCAAATTAAAGGGATAGTTCACCCAAAAATGAAAATCACCCCATGTTTTACTCATACTCAAGCCATCCTAGGTGTAGCCTATATGACTTTTTTTCTTTCAGATGAATGCAATCATAATTATATTTTAAAAAATGTCCTGGCTCTTCCTAGCTTTATAATGGCAGTGAATGGAGGTCGAGATTTTGAAGCAAAATAAATCCATCATAAAAAGTTCTCCACTGGGCTCCGGGGGGTTGAGGTGAACTGATGCATTTGCGTAAGAAAAATATCCATATTTAAAACTTCATAAACCGTAATCTCTAGCCTCCGCTAACTGTCATAGGATGTAGGTGTAGCGAAAGCACTGGTGAGAATTTGCTAGTCTCGCGAGAACCAAGTTTTGTTTACAGCAAAGGAAAACCAGTCTCCTCTTTATGGAAGCCTGTTTCCGCCACTGAATAAAAAATAAAAAAATTATTGCGACTTTTTATTTCACAATTCTGACTTTTTTCTCATAATTGCGTGATAGAAACTCGCAATTCTGACTTTTTTCTGAGAATTGTGTGATATAAACTCACAATTGTGAGTTAAAAAGTCATAATTGCGAGATATAAACTCGCAATTGCGAGAAATAAAGTCGCAATTCTGAGAAATAAAGTCAGAATTGCAAGATATAAACTCACAATTCTGACTTTTTTTCTCAGAATTGCGAGTTTATATCTCACAATTATGACTTTTTAACTCGCAATTGCGAGTTTATATATCAATTCTGAGAAAAAAAAGTCAGAATTGTGATATATATATATATATATATATATAACGCGTAATTCTGACAACATAACAGCCCCCCCCCCCCCCCTCAAAATTGGACTTTAAATAAAAAAAAAGGTTATTGCGACTTTTTTTCTCGCATCTCACAATTCTAAGAAAAAGTCAGAATTGCGAGAGAAAAAAGTCAGAATTGTAGATAAAAAGTCACAATAACCTTTTTTTTATCTTTCATTCAGTGGCGGAAACGGGCTTCCATACCTCTTGGCTTATATCAAAATCCTCAGACACTTTTCTTTACAAAACCTTGTTTCTTACTTCTAATTCATGACTGGTGTTTTGTTTTGCTCTCTGCGTTTCCGCGTTTGTCACTTCTCACCGGAGCTTATGCTATGCATATGTCCCACGTTATCTGCTGGAACACCACTCTCTCGGGAACATGCGAACGACAGTTAGCTGAAGCTAGAGATTACAGTTTGTAAAGTTGTAAATATTGATATTTTTTACACAAACGCATCGCTTCACTTCAGAGGGTCTTTATTAACCCCCCGAAGCCGTGTGGAGTACTTTTTATGATGGATGCACTTTATTTTGCTTCAAAATCTCGACCCATCGACCTATCTCTCAACTCAGACTTTTTTTCTCGCAATTAGATATAAAGATGTAAACTCATAATTCTGACTTCTTTCCTTAAAATTGCAGGATTACATCTTTATATCAATATACTCTGCCTCTGAATTCTGCCTTTTTCACAATTCTGAGTTTATATCTTGCAACTTTGACTTCTCATGAGATCTTGCAATTCTAAAAAGTTGCATTTTTTTAATCCTGTAGCAGACATGTCGTTCCCAACCTGTAGGCTATGACTTTCTTTCGTTTGTGAGAAACAATAGAAGAATATATTTGGAAGAATCTTTCAACTTTTTTAATATACTGCAAGTAAATGGGGTCCAAAACAACACAGCACAGCACCCTAATGACTGTATTTGTATGAGAAAAAAAAAAAAAAAACAGACATTTTTCAAAAGGTTCGAAGAGTGCGATGGCAGGATTTTCATTTTTTGTGAACTATCCCTTGAAGTCATGAGAGATGCTCCAGTATTGACGCCCATCATGAAAAATAATTGCACATTAGACTGTCATCATTGCTTTCTATGTCAAATTGCACAACATTAGTGAAGTGGAACCAAACATCAAAATCTGTCGACTCCATGAAGAGCAACATATCACTGACATCAGTTTTCTACCTTAGACCTGCTCAGGCATGTTTGAACATTAACACACTAAACAATACTACAGTCATCATCCTCCTCCATGGAAGGATTCCCAATCTTTTCCAAAGTAATGCTTTAAACGGTTCCTTCACATTTGATGCATGCATGGAGCTGTCTGTATTTGTTTCGAGTAAAGTCTTCCAATAACAACTAAAGAGGAAAAGTTTAACTCACACACATTACGTTTAAATAGAATAACTAATAAACAATTACTATCGTAGC
Source organism: Tor tambroides (assembly GCA_021397915.2). Taxonomy (NCBI): domain Eukaryota; kingdom Metazoa; phylum Chordata; class Actinopteri; order Cypriniformes; family Cyprinidae; genus Tor; species Tor tambroides. Next base: position 33,629 of record JAFVLL020008006.1, on the reverse strand, counting down.
ACTTCCGCAGCAGCTGGCTGCAGTTGGAAATGTGCTCAGGTGTTTCCCACCAATTCCTGGGAGAGCTCGGATCACTGTTTTCCACATACACGTATATTGAAGTGGTATTTCAAAACCTTTCGCTGCATGACAGGCCTGAGTCATTAATCAAGAGCTGAACTACACTGAAGTTTCTATAAGAGCCTTTAAGACCACTGACATTCCAATCTGTGCTATGCTGAAAATAATAGGCTCGCTGTTTTCATTTAGCTCTTTCATCCATCATATTCTAATTGGCCGCTCAAGGGAGTGATTCTGCAAGATCTTTAAACTGTGTTTTGGACTTTCTTGAAGAGCACTTACTCATTCACTGCTCACAATGTCCTTTCAGACTTGACATAATGAAGTGTTGTTAGGGCTTTTCATGGCATTTTGTACTACACTTCGTTGCTGCATTCAGCAATATTTAACATGTAGCTTTTTAGGAACTGCCAGAGAAAAGGTTCTCATTGATTTTCAAAAGCAAGTCATTTTTTTCAGACTTTAATTGGTTTTTAGGATCATTGCAGCTATATGCATCAGAAACTTCAAATAAAGAAATTAATTCATTAAAAATGAAAATACTCCAGAAAGAAGATGGAAATGTTTGGATCACATTGTGAAACTAAAATATCAGGCTGACAAAATGAACATGTTTAAATTATGACATCAATAAGAGGACAACCAAAAATGAAAATTATGTCACTAATCACTTATTATTTATTGTCGTTATTAAGTCAAAATCATGTCATTATTTAGTTATGACTGACTAATTGTCCACCAAATTTTTTCAGTAAATTTATGATTTTACTAAATTTATGATCATTTTTACAACACAATTTCATTTCTATCACATCTCAAATGATATGTTTAATATCATTTTGTGATGGAAATTATATTTTAAACACTTTGAATAAAATTGTCATTTATAGATGGAATTTTAAGTGTCCTAAATGCACTTAAATACAATAAACTTTTTTCATCATTTGACAAAATTACAGCTTAACTGGAAAAAAGAAATATTCTGTATTATGTTTTAAAAATGACAATGTTTCAAAAACGAAAAGAAATCAATTTCACAATATATGCACTGAATAAAACGCAATGGATCAACAATATGTAATAAGTCATACTTTTATGATGGATTTTTATATTCACACTCTGGGTCTGTGAGTAAAATAAGATAGATTTTTTACAAAATCACAGTCAGTTTTATAATTTTCTATACAATAACATCAATAAAATAAAAGGCAATGGAAAAAGGCATTTCAAAAAACTGTTTTAATGTGACCACTAAGAAAACATGGAATCTGTTTTAAGGGGTAAATAAATAAATAAATAAAATTAACCCCTGGGACATAAAAGTGCCTGAAGTTGGGCCAGGAGAAAAACAGAGTATTAATATGTAGGTTAATTACATAAGCCTTTTAAGTTGTTCAGCCAGTGTTAGTGTTCAACCTCAAAGGCTAATATGCCATAATGTGCCTGTTCAAATGTAAAGTTCACATAAATAGTAATTATTTTAATACAAACAAGCGACTCGATCGTATCTCCGCAACATCTGTAAGACGTTTAGCACTGGTACAAAGAGAATTTCCTTCTCTGAAATGTAAGCATGGCTCACACACGAAAAAAAAAGCTGTGGCCACAGATGTTTTAAAAGCTGTCAAAACAACTATGCTAATACAACCATGTGCCTCCCCGAGGTCACCAATTATAAAGCCTTTAGATGGCAGAACAGCAACATTCTCAGAGGTGACAACACGCAGGTCCGCTCGCAATTTTGCCTTGACCTTTCTCTTGCAAGTCACCAGCGTTTCTGATTTAAATGTCAACACCTTGATTTAGACAGGCTAATACACAGAAAAATGTGAAAACGCATGCATTACAGCTTTAGAGTTTCAATGGCTGCAGTGGAAGAAGCACTTTAATGCAATGCGTTTCATAGTAGAGAGCCACTGTTCTGGATCATTCACACAGAACATTAGCTTCATCTACATGAGAACATGTGTTGAGGGAAAATACATATTCTGCCCTTGGAAGAAATTGAAAACAGATTCTTATACTGCATAAATGTAGACGTGTAACAGCTGAATACCTGCTATATGTTGTTCTGTACAATAAAGAGCACGGCTTAAAGGAATAGTTCACTCAAAAATGAGTATTTGCTAAAAATTTACTCACCCTCAGGCCATCCAAGATGTACAGTAGATAATTAAGTTTCTTTATCATAACAGATTTGGAGAAAATTTGCATTACATCACTTGTTCAACAATAGATCCTCTGCAGTGAATGGGTGCCGTCAGAATGAAAGTACAAACAGCTGATAGAAACATCAGATTTATCACAAGTTATCCACACGACTCCAGGCCATCAATTAACATCTTGTGAAATGAAAAGCTGTGTATTTGTAAGAAACAAAACCATCATTAAGACATTTTAACTTTAAACATCTGTTGTCCCCTCACATCAAAATTCAATGACATATCTCTTCGGGACTGTTATTGACGGTCTTTGCTTGTAAACATTGTTTGATCTGTGCATATTTTTCTCCTGATTCAGACAAATAGACAAGACTTTTTCACTGTAGAAAACAATATTAAGACCTTAATGATGGATCTGTTTATTATAAACACAGCTTTTTACCTTACAATACATTAATTTATGACCTGAAGTCATAGTTGTGTATTATTGTGATGTTTTAATCAGCTGTTTGGACTCTTACTCTGACGGCACCCATTCACTGCAGAGGATCCACTGGTGAGAAAAGTGATGTAATGCTAAATTTCTTTCAATTTAATGAAAAAAACATCTACATTTTTGATGGCCTAAGGGTGAATAAATTAAGCAAATTTAAATTTTTGAGTGAACTATTGCTTTAAACTCAAGGCGTAGTACTTCATATTTATTGAAGATCTTTGATACTACGCTGCGAATTGTCTTCTGATGCAGAATATGTACCATTTCAGCCTTTCACACTTCAGGACATATTAATAAATGTTCTGTCAAAATACACAATATCATATCTGTTTGTGTATATTGAGCCTTTGAAAATAACAAATTGGATACAAAGAGGGAGATACAGTATCTAACCCAACTTAACGCAAAGAGCAATACTGTGTTGACAGTTATACCATAAAACAGAAACAGTCGAGAGGAATTGCTTTGCTTAGTGAACCATAAACAAGGGATCGAAGATAGAAATGGGTATGCTGGGTGGTGAGACGGTTTCAAGACAAAGTCTTCATAAGTTACACAGTAAAAAAAAAAAAAAATCGAAGTTGTAAATAAAACAAGGTTATTGGTGTATGTTTTACAAGAAAATACTATTTCAGTTCACATACTTTTAATTCATTGTGTTTCTTTGTAATTAATTGTGAAATTTACTGGCAATTTCTAAGTATGAATGTTTCTAATTTTTTTTTTCAGTGTACAAGAATCGAGTATGAAGACTGACGGCTTCCCAAAGGAATGATGTGATACAGCCAAACAATTATTTTGAGGTTTCAGACCACCTTCTCAATGTAAACAAAATCACAGCCAACACAGATTTGTTAATTATACAATTAAAGTTATTTTACTTGGTGATTTGTGGAGTCAGTGTGGCAAGAAATTTGCAACAGTCATGCAACAGTCATGAAGCATGTTGAATGAGTTGGTATAAAAAAAGCTTGTCTAATGTCTGTTACCCAACCTAATGTCTGTTGCTGTAGGTCGCTCAATATGCCTCTTGTGACTTGGATGTCTCTTCTGAACAATTCAAGAATAATTGTCTTTATAATCTATGACATTGTGCTCCAAATATTTGTTTCTGGCTCCAAACACTTGTTTAAACGTAACAATTTGGCATTTTATCTCTACTCAATCCACTTCACTTGAAGGGAACATACATAAGCTTGAGCACTCAGACCTTGTTTTGATCATGTCAGCTGATAAGAGCATTTAAAAGCAGTTGGCAAACTGTTAAACAACACAGGCCTTTGGGAACGAGAGAGGTCATATGGGCCATTAGTGTCACTCAATTATGCTAAGAACCCTTGAGTAAAACCAAACAATAACAACATCACTGCTAATGGCGTAACAAATGAGTGTTTGTTGTAGACATTTAAACAGTACAGATGAATCTAACTCTATATTTGTCTAAGCAATTACATCAGTATTTACAGTTCTATTTCATTTATCATGATGACTGCAAATTGGATCAGACAACTTGATTTTTCATCTTATTTATGTACACTATGCAGTGTCAAAAACTGGCCAGGCAACATAAAATGCACTTGATGCGGTAACATCTAAATTTAAAAGATTTATTTTTGTCATTTATGTTATTTAAAATAACTAAAGCATCCTGACAACAGGTTACACCATTGAATGTCATCTTTTAAAGATCTAATGAAAATTAGAGGTCATCTCTATGTGAAGAAATGTCCTAATTTACCTGAAGTCACACTATATACTATATAAACTTCATTTATTTATTTAATATGTATTACTGTTGTACATTTTAAATCTTTATATTTGAATTTATAAATACACACATATATACACTACATGGACACCTGACCATTACAACAACAGGGACTTGTTGTTGAGGTCTGGAGTATATCTGTGGGAATTTTTGCCTATTTATCCAGTAAAGCATTTGTGAGGTCAGGTACTGTACTGATGTTGAATGAAAAGGCCTAGCTCACGATCTTCAATGGTTTTGATGTAAGGGCTTTGTGCAGTCAAGTTCTTCCACACCAAACCCATCCAACCATGGATGTACCTTGCTTTGTGCAATGGGGCACAGTCATGCTGAAATAGAAAAAGATCTTCCTCAAACACAGGATTGTCCAAAATGTCTTGGTATGCTAAAGCATTAAGAGTCCCCTACACTGGAAGTAAAGGCCCCTGAAGAACAGCTCCATACATTATGCCTTCTCCACCAAGTTTTACAGTTGGCACAATGCAGTCAGGCACACTGTAAAAATTGCCAGGGATTTACAGGATTAAAAAATATTATTTTCAATAAATTACTGTAGTCAGAAATTTACTGTGAAATCAAGTCTTTTTTTTTTTTTTTTACTGTGAATGAATAGCAGAATGATGCTTACGTCACAGTAATTTACTGCTCTTTTTTTTTTTACTGTGAATTCACATTATAAAATTCTCTTTAACTGTGCCACTGTGAAAAATTTTGTTGTTTACTACTGCAGTTGTTTTGAAGTCACCTTAATGGTGATTAGTATTTGTTTGGGATCTTGGACCTTGTATATTCATATTCAAATTTCTGATAGTCATGTCAGAAGTGTGACAAATGAAAACATTTGTCAAAATGATGACAAGCTAGAATATGAAATAAGCTAATTGCCTGACTTTAAGTTAATCGAACTATTCTTAACATGAACATGAAGATTTTATTTTAGCATTATTTAAGCATGAAGATTAATCAATAACTTATTTCATATTCATAACTGTTTGTGGGTGGATCTTTTACAATAGTGAAGAAACTGATGAGATATGTCTTTGAAAGATGTGACATCAATACTGGACATAAAAACATAACAATGGTAACACTTAACAAATAAAATCAACACTTACAACATAAACCAACATTACAAACTGCTGTAATTTCACACTAATATTTTTAAGATTGCAGGTAAGTTCTCCTGGCATCTGCCAAACCCACACTCACCCATCAGACTGGCAAACAGAGAAACGTGAAATCAACACTTCACAGAAGAGGTTTCCACTGCTCCAGAGTCCACTATTGTCCATTGGACTATGTGATATGAGTCTTGTATGCAGCTCCTCAGCCATGGAAACCCATTTCATGAAGCTCCCACCGCACACTTTTTGTGCTGATATTAATGCCAGTAAATGTTTGAAAATCTTCAATAATGGAATCAGTGGCGCACTGGCAACTTTTACGAATGCACCTCAGCACTCGGTGACTTTACCTTTTGTGGCTGAGTTGCTGCTGTTCCTAAAAGCCTCCACTTTCCAATAAAACCATTTGCAATTGATCGAGGAACATCTAGCAGGGATGAAATTTCACAAACTGACTTATTGCAAGGGTAGCATCCTATCACAGCATCAAGCTTGAATTCACTGAACTCTTCAGAACAACCTTTTTTCACGCATGTTTGTAAATGTAGCAATAGGTCTGATCAATAATTAAGAGGTGTGTCCCAATACTTTTGTCCAAAAACTTTTGACTCATCCTGCACTTTGTCCAATCAGATGTTCTTTAGATTGACATTAGGTACTAAACAAAACTATCACTTTTCAACTGGAAATATGTCATCACAGCCTTGTCAAGTGATTTCATGCAGTCTGATCAACTAGAAATAGACTCTTAAGTTAACAACTGCACATTTTTACTGTTTACACTGTATCTTCCCATCATGAGCTGAGATAAGCATTCATGTGGCAGATTTGATTGATTTGCAGATTACTAACACATTTGGATCCTCTGACCATTTCTGAGACATGACTCACCCCTAATATCAACACCCACAATGCACTGCAGAGCTCCACCAGCTCTCCTCCATTAGATGATCTAACTCACTGGCTCTTCTTTGACCATGTCATAAAAAGCGAGAGCACATGAGGAATGCAGAGAGAAAGAGGCCAGTAATCTCTGGAGCTGGAAGGTGGGACTCATGCCTGAACAGGGCTGGCCTGTTTCCCCAATGCTGCGGGAAAACGCCATGGCAACCCAGTGTTTCAGCACTCAGACTGGGTGGAGAGGGAGTTTATATAGCAGAAGAGCGCGAGAGAAGCAGCCAATGTCTGGCAGATGTATGCTGGAGGTCAGCTGAACACCTGTCTCCAGCTCTCTCACAGCACAGCCAAACTTCTCACTCATTACTCACCACAACAGTTACGTGTGTTTAGAAAAAAAGGTATATTGTGTGTTGTTTTAGTTCTCCACCGGTTATGGTCCCAATTATGTCATTGCGAAGTTTAAACAGACTGATGATTTCATATGTAATACTGCACCATCATTTACTGTCGTTATTAAACAAATGCAACGATTAAACATCTAGTGCTTGTATTTCACATGTATGTTTTTAATTATGTCAAATGAAGGCCCACCTAACATGATCTACATTACGTCATTCATGAGGAATGTCCAGGTTCCTGTCTGGGATTCTATGTAAACGAAAAGGGACAAGCTGCCACATATGACATGCCAGTGAAGTTTGATAATTAAAATCTTTCCAGCTGGTTTTCAGAATTTAGGTACACTGTGTGCTCTGGCAACACTCTCATCAAGAGACGTCACAGCTAGTGACTTTTACTCTGCATAACTAAAACATTACCCTTGTACTGTATTCAAACGACTTTATATTCAACTCGCTTTGGAGGATTGCATTATTTTATCCAAAGATAAACTTTTAGGGTTTATATAAAATCTTCCATCAATTGTCATGTCATGTCATCCAAACGTAAATTCTGTCTATAAAAGACTGGGGTTTTTTTGGGTTTTTTATGGGGGTTGGGTAGAATCTCTAAGCTGCTCTTTTGAGAGCATTCAATGAAAATGGAAAGCATTAGGCTTCACAAATGGCAATAATGTCATAAAACTATTTATAAAGCATAAGAGTAGTCCATCCCATTTGTACACTATATTCTGACTGTGCAATAACTGAGAAACATACTAATGTAGTATTTTTATTAAAAAAAATAAATAAAATGACCTTGGTGAATAAAGTGACCTTTTGGTCTTTTTGGACTTTTGATATTAAAGGGATACTCCACCCCAAAATGAAAATTAATCACTTACCCCCATGTCGTTCCAAACTCGTAAAAGCTTTGTTCGTCTTCGGAACACAATTTAATATATTTTAGATGAAATCCGGGAGGCTTGTGACTGTCCCATTGACTGCCAAGTAAATAACACTGTCAAGGTCCAGAAAAGCATGAAAAGCATTGCCAGAATACTCCATCTGCCATTAGTGGTTCAACCGTAACGTTATGTAGCGACGAGAATACTCTTTGTACGGAAATAAAACTAAAATAATGACTTTATTCAACAATTCGGCACTGTAATGTCACCGTAGCGCCATTTTGGAGAATATCACTGCATGCAAAATGCGTACGCTCTTTGTACATGCCGAATTGTTGAATAAAGTCATTATTTTTTATTTATTTCCATAATAAAATAGTAATAAAATAAAATTTAATTTAATTTAATTTAATTTAATTTAATTTAATTATTAAATTAAACACAAAACTAAACAAAACAACCTTGGTGAAAAATATATAAAGCAAAAGTAAAAATAAAATAACAAAATAAAAAAATCTGAAAAAAAAGTGAAAAAATTACCAAAAAACAACAACAACCTCTTTGACAAATATATAAAGTAAAATAGAAGTAAAAATAAAATAACATGCAATAAAATGCAATGACCTTAAAATGACCATCAAAATAAATAAATAAATTATAATAAAATAAAATATATAAAGACAAAAATATGTAAGTAAAATCAAATTACTTTTTGGGATAAAATTACCTTTTAGTCTTTTTAGATGTTTTGAAATTAAAGTTTTCTATTAAAAAAAAACAAAAACAAAACAAAACAATGATCTTGGTGGGAAAAAAAGAAACAAAAAGACTTTTGGGTGGTGCAGGACATTGTGTCATTGTGAAACTTGAAACTGTCCTCCAGGTGGTCCAAAGGAGGATATTGATGCAAACACTTTACAGTTTTAAAAAAGTCTGAAAAATCTACATTATATCTTCACACAGTCAGCTCTCATCAAAAGTATTTTGCAAGGCTATTATATTAGTGCCAGCAGTGTGATAAAGCATAAAAGTACCTTATTTTTACAAAATGAATATTTTTAATGCACACTTATTCCAATTTCAGTTCTATCAAACCACTCTCGCAAAATCACAGACGCTTATGCACTAGGAAGGACTAATTCAGTGCCTAAACAAAAGTGAAAAAAGCCAAAAGCCTGAACAAAACTAACCTTCTTTATACAATCATTCCAGCCTTAATCACAATGTGAGCCAAAATCACGATAACCTTTCCTCTGAGACGCATTATGCATCTCAGCTGTAGATTCTCGAGCAGAAATGCTTATTATGGTCATTTGCAGTTCAGATGAACAAAACGAGCATCTAGGGAGAAGGTGTGGTGGACGATAATGAAATCTGAGAGTCCTTTATCGCCTGTCCTTTAAGCTCAAATTTGGCAGTATGAGTATGCTAATGCTTTCATCACACGGTTATGGAGATTAGCAATGAAAACAATATCTCATTTAATTGTGCTTGGCGGGATCCAATTGACCTTATCTCTTGGCTGCTTCCCTCAGAATGGGTTTTTAATGCATTCATTTGAGCATGAAAATTGAGAGCATGTGCAGAGATTCCATATAACGCTCAGTTCAGTAAGTGCTTTGAGGATTTGGTGGTCTTATAATAATTGCACAAGAGGTGGTCTCATATATGCTGTGTGCTGCGGTTCTCCCAGCCTCTCCCATGATGTCATGAGGGATGAGGTCACTGTTGTCATTATGTGTGCAGAAGGAGCAGGGGTCCTGTCTGTCTCTCTGTATGAGCACAGGTGCAGGGTGTACTCTCGGTCCTGCAGAACAGCGGCTCATTGAAAACATGAGTGTCAAGGGCAATAGTCTCCAGCACTCATGCCTGCTCCGCTCACATCAGCACACACGTCCCAGTGCAGGAAAGAGCATGCGTGTTATTGCACGTATTGCACGTCATGCTTATTCACAACTAATGCAGCAGAAAAAAAAAGACTCTATAATAACTTGCACTTTACAGTAAGGTTCACTTCATTAACATGATTTATGAATACACTTCTACGTACTAATATACTAATAGTATAGTATACTAATATGTATACTATGCTTTTAACATTTTGTATATATTAAAATGTATTATGAATTAACATTGAACAACTTAGTGAATGAATCTTTGTGGTAGTGTACTAACTAAACCTTGACTGAACCTAATTAAAAGTGTAAAAAAAATGTATATATTTCTATATAAAATTATACAGTGTAATTACATATAAATATATGAGTGGTAAAGACTTAACTAATATATTTTAATTAATATTAAATGTTATATATATTATACTGGTTGAATTTAAATATAAAGTCATTAATATTACATATAATTAATATACTTTATATTATATCCTACTTTGTCATTTTTATTCTTTTTAATGTAAATTCTAGTAAATTCTATTCAGTGTACAGTGTTATTGCTGCTTCTGCACGAAAACGGTCTGATATGGTTCTTTTATCTGAGATCTAGTGAAGTAGGAATAATTTATGGCAAATTCCATGCAAGGTGAGTCATGCTAATGCAATAATTTTTCATGTGTGATAATTATATCTTGCATGTTTCCTGTTGAATGAGGAGGAGAGACAGCTCCCATCCTTATCATTAAACTGGCAGTACAGGACACTTCAGTCTCCCACGGCAAATCACACATAGCTGCTGTCAAGATTCGAAGCACATGGTGGGAAGTTTGATTGAGCCCAGTATAATCGTATCACTCAGCCGAAACCTGAGACACACCGGAGGAAACGTGCCTATGAGTCACATCAACACCCAGCATCCCTCAGTCTATACATTAGGTCAGAAGGGCAATGCTGTTGTGCAAGAGCGCATTACCTCATTAACCGAACATGTGAACCGACAAAAGATACTGTATTTCTGTTTCAAAAAATGAACATTTCACATAATAATAAATAGCGATACCAATCAACACTCACATTAGGAATTACTGTCACTTAATTGTTTATAAATGCTTCTTAGGTCATTGCCACAAAATCTGATCTCACTCAGACAAAACGTTCAGTGTAATCATGCTGTCTGGAAATTTTCCTGACCCTTGAAATGCTAAGGTAACAGAAATTATCATGTAAATATTTCCTGGGAGCCTTTTGTGATTATAACAACCAAGCGAGATTTGGACAGAAAGTCTACAGCAGTCAGACTCCTGTTCTCCCAGAGGATGATGACAAAATATAAAAGCATTTTCCCACCAAAGGGCTGAGGAGGAGGAGCAGGTGCGGTTGACAAATAAATTGATCGAAGGAAAAACTCCATTTCTCCCACTAGGATCAGGTTTTATATTGTCCTAATGGAGTTTGCTAATGACCTGAGAGAAAGTATCATTAATCATTCTTCATCAAAGTGGAAGATTCTTTAGTAATAGTTCAAATATTGAGGAAGATGTAGTATGGAATACATGCATATTATTTATTACTAAAGATTATGAGAGTACATTTTACAAGAAAATACATAAAGTTACAAATAATTTCTGAGTGAAAACTGTTCCAAAGTATACTGACTACAATTTAGAAAAAGTAATTAAAACAATAGGGTTGTTATTTAACATATAGCATACTATATTGGTTATGCTGCTTGTTTAAAGGGGTCATATGATGTGATTTCTTGTTTTCCTTTTCTTTAGTGTGTTATGTAGCTGTTTGTGCATGTATAAGATCTGCAGAGTTACAAAGCTCAAAGTCTCCCACAAAAGGATTTATTCTATCTAAAAGAGAAGGCTGATCCAGACTTGGCTAAAACGCCTCATTAAAACACGCCCCCACATGTTTACATCCCGATGTGGAAATATTTGCATAATGCCGGCCAAATGTTCACTCAAAGAAAGGCGGCGTGGTTTCAGTAACCGCAGTAGTGTTGATGCAGCCATGTCAGGGAGACGCTGTGTGTTTCTATGCAAAAGCAAAAGCACTTTATTTGGCCTTCCAAAAGTAGATGCCATTAGGAATCATTGGTTAAGATTTGTTTACAACAGAACAGCACAACCCAAATGTTCGAATTTGTGCAACGCATTTTATGGACAACAGTTTCATGAACCTAGTAGAGTACAAGGCTGGCTGTGCACAAAGGCTATTTATAAAAAATAAAAAATAAAAAGATCAGTTCCGACTTTGCTATGACAATCTGATGCTTCTGAATCAGCGACTGTAAGTATGCTTTGTTATTAGTTTAAGTATCTGCTATTGACTGTTCAACTGCGGAGTTTTGCGCAGTGTGGAGTAACGCATTGTGTGTGTGTGTGTGTGTGTGTGTGTGTGTGTGTGTGAGCGAGAGCAAGATACAGGGTCACATCACAGTGGAGTCAGCTGTCTTAACCACGGCTTGTGTGCAAATACATACGAGCATCATCACTGTGTCTGTCACACGACTGGGCTTGAACTGATGGTAAAACTAACGACATTATTAACTGTCTTTATATTTAATTTGAAAGCTGAAGCTCACGATTATGGTAAGGGGCGTTACATTTCCGACGTGCACTTGTGGTGTTTGGCCAATCAGAGCAGACTGTGCTTGTCGGAAGAAGGGGCTTTGTAGAAAACGACGCGTTTGAGAGAGGCGGGGCATAGAGGAAATACAATAATGTACAGTATTTGAAAAATAATGTGTTTTTTGAACATTAAAGCATGTCAACATTTTCTGTTACACCAAATATATGATCTTTAAAATAGCATCATATGACCCCTTTGTTTAATTTATACAGTTAAATCTTGAAAATGAAAGCCACAGTAAATTGTTAATCAAATTTAATGTTTAAAATGATATAGTTTTAGTTATATCAATAGTTTAGCCTGTTTACAGTTTAGCCTGTTAGGGGTCATTCACACACAGGGGCAGTGAAATGTTTTTAACTTAAACACCACATTTTCAGAATGCCATGTCATGCACAAGATGCTGCAAAAGACGTAAGTCCATTGGTCAAAAATGTAGACAAGTCATTATTTTTGTTTTCTTTGCACACAAAAAGTATTCTCGTTCTCTCATGTACTACTTTAAAAATGTCCTTACCTTTCTGGGCCTTAAACGTGTCGGTTGCGTTGCTGTCTATGGAGGGTCAGAAAGCTCTCAGAATAAGTCCATATAAGAATATTTTGGAATCTATATTTCTAACAGTTTAATGGAACAACTTTTTAATCCAAGATGAAGTCCACAGGCTTCATCTATCACACTGGCAATGGAATGTTGAATTGAGCATGTGAAAGTATAGGCTACTGCCACAATAGTGAAAGTATATGGTGGTATGAACATGACCTTAACTCCTCTTCATAGATAACAGCTACAATTAATCACAGAATGTTGATGAGGCATCCTCCAGTTCAGTGTTGACAGACCTATGGAGGCATTCAAGTATTTACTCTTTCTGTTCACTTCACATCTATAATATTTGTTCCTGACAGCCACTCACTTTCACCACACAGACTGCTGGACAAATAAAGAGCTCACTAAATCAAACAAGATGCACTTTAACAGCCTCCTTACACCCTTAATAGATCAGAATATGCATGCTCAAGTGTTACTTAAAGGGGTAGTTGACTCAAAAATGAAATTCTGTCATCATTTACTCACTATCATGTCATTCCAAACCTATTAGACTTTTGTTCATCAAAAGCACAAATAAAGATCTTTGTAATGTAACCTGAGAGATTGTTACAAAGAGGTTAATCCAAGTATTCTGAAGAAACACAATCACTTTATACATGAACAAATTTCATTTTGGCTTTTATTCAGATATAATATGAATCAGCTTCAATGAAGGGACAGAAAATGCTCAAGTTTCATTACAAATATCTAAATTTGTGTTTCAAAGATGAATGATTCAAGCAATGTGTGCATTTCATTAGCTTGTGAAGCTAAATGATGCACTGCTAAATGCAAATTAATAATGAAAGCAACATATTCTCCTTAAATCCGACAATAACTCACCTGAAACAATTAATGAAATAATCAGAAGAAAATGTGATGTGTTTAGATTCAGACATCAGCTGAGATGTTGTAATTTGGATTTACACTTGAAGATTAATAAGCACCAGAGTTACATAAATATCTGGAAAATCCAGCACACAAATCACATCATAAAATGATAATTTACAACAGACTTTAAAACTGTTGCAAATTAATTTCAACGTTTTATTTTTGTACCAAAAAAAGGAAATTTTGTCATTTGTTTTTTACAATTGATTAAAAAAAAACCTTCTGTTCCACAGAAGAAAGTCAGTCAAGTTTGGAACAACATGAGGGTGAGTAAATGATGACTGAATTTTCATTTTGGGCTGAATTATCCCTTTTATACTGAATTACAGCATCGGCTAATTATAACCCTTTTGGCTTTGGTTAGCACCGTGTCATTCTCTGTTCTGCCTGTTGGATGGAGTGAGTTTGGTGCAGAAGTTTCCTCATCACTTCATCACCTCATCTAGTCACAGCGCCAGATGATCCAGGGTGCCCACTGCTGCCCACTCACCAACACCAAGTCCAGGAGAGCAAGAGCAGCTCTCCAGGAAAAACACAGTCAGCAGGTGTGGACACAATACAGTTACATGATGACTGCATGATTAAAATAACACACAATAAGAACAAAAATTCAGTGAGAGGTGATTTAAGCAAACAGCAGGTTCTGAACAGTAGGGATTTACTAGCAGCAGAGATCTACTAGGTGTGACAAACTCATCCTAAGCAATACCTGCAGTCTTAAAGAGATAGTTCAGGGTTCATGAGAGAACCACAGAGGGTTTGTAGGTTTATAAAAACTAATAATTTGCACAAATAAATAAAAATAAAAGTAAAACTGAAATAGTGACATATCAAATCATGATTAGGAAATTAAATGCTGCAATTGAATTAGTGAATTATATAGCCTCTTGCTCTATGTGTTTCATAGTGAAGCGTGGCACTGTGTTCATTTACACTTTTCACAGGCTCGGTTCACAGTAAATGCTGCTTCTAACCAACTCTGTCCCTCTAAGTGCTGTGAGTTATCATTCTGATAAAAACATTCGGATCTGAACATTTGAAAGTGAAGAATTTTAGTTGGTTCTTGTAAAGTGTGAACCTTCAAAAACACCTATAAAGTAACTATTTCCAGTCTTTGTCCTTAGTGTATGAATGTCCCAGCAGCAGCAATATAAGACAATGTCATATTAAATGAAATGTCATGTCACAGTTCAAATTAGAATCGCTCTCTCTTACTCGCTATATATATGTAAATACATACACACACATACTGTAACAATAATTAATTGTGAAATTTACCAGCCATTTTTGAGCGAAAATTGATCCCACATAATTTTTTCCTGTATGTATATATACACTGTTGGGGGTAATGCATTACAAGTAACTTGAGTTATATAATCAGATTACTTTCCCCATGTAGTAAAGTAATGCATTACTTTTTAAATAACAAGAAAATATGTCTGCATGTTGAGAGAAATCAGGAGTAAGTGCAGAGGTGTTGTGCGCACTGTGTAAACATGATGCTTACTGTAGTTCTAGACTAAATGTGAACATGCAATTACTCATCTCACTTGAACAAAAACAGATTCAGTATTCCTCAAAATTAATAAAAACTGCAAACCTGAAATAATTACGTTAAATAACACAAACACCCTTTATGTATTTAATCCCATTTTTTAACCAATGTCTTTGCTGCTGACCTTCAATGATTCAAGTCTACCATACTAATCCACTTTATTCTTCAATACGGAAGTAAGCCTATGGGCGAGACTTCTGGTTCATTAGCCGCTACAGAGAAATAACGAGAAGAATAACAACATGCAGTAAACAGTAAAACTGTTTGCATTACAAACCAGTATGTTCATAATTAAGATAATACATTAAAATAATAAGGTAAGACACACCAATTCGCAATATCAAGAAACAAAATGAGCTGTTTTGTACAGATAAAAATAGCTGGACAGGGATGAGACCGGAAGCCAGGCCCATAAAAATTACAAATGGCCACGTTCCTTTTTACGACAAGAATAAGGTGGATAAGCAAAACTGTCTATAGATAAACCTTACATTTGTGTTTCTTTTGTTCGTTTGTTTGTTTATTTCTGAAGAGAGAAAAATGTGGCCAAGCCAGATGAGAAAAAGTAAAGCAAAGGTAACGCATTACTTTCCAAAAAAAAGTAACTAATTAGTTACTTTTTAGGGAGCAACGCAATATTGTAATGCATTACATTTAAAAGTAACTTTCCACAACATTGTGTATATATATATATATATATATATATGAGCAATATCACATGAGAAGCAAAAAAGTGAAGTAAACGATTACAAGATTTTTTGAAAAAAGTCTTCAGTGTTGTCTTTTGCATGTTAACTAAATTTTGGGTTGCACTTTATTTTACGGTACGTGTACTTACAGGTACTTACAGTGTACTTAATAAAGTACTGGTAATATAAGGTAACTACATGGGGTAGGGTTAGGTTTAGGGGTAGGTTCAGGGTTAGTACTTAGTTATTGTAATTACTATAATAAGTACATAGTATGTACGTGGAACAGGACTGTAAAATAAAGTGCTACCAAATTTTGTCTATTTCATCTGTTTATGTGTAAAAACAGCAGACATCCAACAATTGACAACAACTACAGTGCTTTCAAGGACTGTACGCAGGTGAGCAGGCACGTGCAGAGGGGGGGGCGGTGGGTGCTTGAGCACCTGCCCCTTTTCCCCTTGATGCCCAAAGTGCCCTTTTGTCAAGGCAATTTTTTTTTTTTTTTTTTTGTAATTAAACTCCCTTTTGTGAAGGCCTGCCCAATCTAACTATTAGTAAAATTAGTTAATAATAGTTTAGCCGTAAATTAAATTATCCACATGATGACCTTTCACCTTACGATTTCATCCGGGACGATCCCTCACGTTCAGACACGCCTTTAGGATGCCTTCAGTAACGTCCGCGGCTGCCAGTAAGTGGAGTTCTCAGCGGAGTGGTGTGCTTCTAAACTTATATTGAATTATTATTTTACGAGAACAGCGTGAAGAGATCATACACAGCTGTTGTTTATATTGCTGTGTGTAGCCTGTGGAAGCACAGTTAGCTGCAGCAAGGGGCTACAATATTTTTGTTCAATGTTTTCCTAATGACAATTTTATGATTGGTTTATAAAGGCTACTACAAACACCCTTTTCCCATTTTTATCACAGAATAATTCAGGAAATATATTTTATAGTTTCTATACTAAATGATATGTCAATCAGTACTGCATTTTTCATATAGTTTATTTATTACCTGAAGATAACTTGAAAAACACACACAAACCATATATTTTCGCAATCGTGTGTTTATTGTCTTCACGTTTCATCAGTAAAAACGTTTCTGCTTTTTATTCAGCTCATCTACAGCGATAGCCATGCCAGTTTAATCCATATTAGGAACTTCCTGGGCAGTGGTATCGTCAAAAGTTTCTGCGCGAGAGCTCCCTCTGGCTTGGAGTATGAATGAAACACTGCACGAGAGTGTTCAGCTCTCCTGATATTCACATCTCCTCATTTTGGATACGAATAAAACGTCAGGTCATGTCTCTTTTAATTTAAATCTAGATTTAAATCTAGAAACCTCTATGTGAAACCACCTGCTCGAGCTTGAATAAAGTGCGGGGGACAAATTTACATTTTATTAAAATTTATATTAAATATTAAAAATGCAGCTAACGTAGTTCTACAGCACAGCAATAAAAACAAAAGTGCTTGTTCTCTTTCGTTCTTGCTGTTTAATTGTGAAAAGTTTAAAGCTCTTCGAGGTGTCTTGTCTTTTTTATGTTATCTGACTAAAAACTATTCATACTTTGAACTATTATTAATTCAGTATTTATTTTAAAAAAACGTAGAGTCCCTTAAAAATAATTATCACAACACTGGTAAAACAGGCTTGTACTGATTTTCTCGTCCTCCAAATTATACTTAGCAGCTATCATCAATTCTGTTTTTATAATCATTATCATTCAAAAAATGAATAAATTCAGAACAGGATTAGAATAGAATTCTATTTTAAATAAGACAGGAATATTTTTTTCTACAACAACAACAACAACAACAGTAGTGATTACAACAGCAAAACCACCATACCCTGTAAACTCAACAACAACAACAACAACAACAATAATAATAATAATATCATTCCAGAGTAATTAAGAGGTGCAAAAAATGTCTTTAACATTTAAACTTAAAATGGTCTTTTCTGTTCTGTGTTTCTTTTTCAAACCTATGTCATGGCATTTGCTGCTGTATCAATACAGAAGCATCCATTTCGATACACATATCAGCGAGGACCACAACCCTTTTAAAAGCCGTGTTCCATGTGCCCCTTTTATACTTTGAGCACCTGCCCCTCCAAAGGTCTCTGCACGGCCCTGCAGGTGAGCCAATCAGAACAATACAAGACCACAAGTAACAGAAAAAAAGAAATACGTAATTACGTCTCTTCTTGTCCTCTTAGGGCATCTCAAATCCGCCGGTTTTTAAACTGATGAGTGAACTGCCGCTCTGAAACCTGGCTGTGAGGGATCTTGTCTTTCATTGCCTCACTGCACAGCAATGTAACGTGCTGAAGCGCTGCATCTGTGTGTGTGTGTGTGTGTGTGTGTGTGTGTGTGTGTGTGTGTGATTGTCTCTCAGGAGCTCCGCTTCTCTCACAGCCCTTCAGTAATCAGAGAAACAACATCTCCTCCTCACTCTCACGCATCTAAAAACCAGCACATCCATGCAAAAGTGATGCTAAAGCACCAAACTTCCCCTGCACACGTGCCAGGCCAGATGAGGGATGCATCACTAATCACTGAAACATCTGATAGCCTCCGTATCTTTCCCCAAGAAAGCATGATGTCACTGCAAATGTTGTAACATACTGTAGCATTAGAACTCTCTTCTGCAGACTGTTATTAAGTGTACTCGTGTTCCTTGTAATAGCAAAGTGCCATAACAATACATTGAGCAAAATCTGACATCCATTATTCACTCTGACTATATGAAACTATTACCGTAAAAATTACAGGAAATGATTAAAAATACCGTTTTGTTGTAGCAACTGAACTCTTGAGGATTTCCTCACTTTCCTGAATAAATATGAACCATTTGTCAGGTTCATATTGTTTTAATGTCCTGCATTTGGACTGGAAAACTATTAAATATGCTTACTAGGGGGCTTAGAAGTACCAATGAAAGAAGTGAACTTGTTTTTAATCAGTCGCAAGCCCTACAAATCCTGTTTCACGCTCTAGTGAGGAGGGAAAGAATCAAGGCTTGGTGGTATAGCATGGCTACAAATGTTTTATTGCTGCATTAATATATACTAGGACTCAAGTGTTTCAACTTCTTAGAGCTGTTCAGATATAAACTAGCTGCAAATCATTTATGTGGAAAACAATGCACACAAAAAAAGTGCAGACAGCTCTTGGATTGGTTTGGTGTTTGTATATGTATGAGCAACAAAAAGAGAAAAACCAAACGAAGGAATGATTGAACCAAACAGCAGCTGCAGCTGAAAGTGTGCTATTAATCGGGAATTTAACAAACACATACCAGATTCCTGAGAAACTTTCCTCTCTAACAGATGGTATTGTCAATTGCTTTTTCCACAGCTGATCGGCTGTCTTCCGGAAAGGAGAGTCATCTCCTGAACGGTACATAGACTTGACAAACACAATATCTTTCAAAGAAGACTGTAGTAGTCTGTAGTCTATACACACACACACACACACGCACAGATACTACCGTTTCTGTAGTCTGACTGTAGAGTCTCATAACAATTTGTAGGGTTTTTTTTTTACAACACGCTTATTGAGGGTTACAGTGGAGATCAAAATTAGAGTATATACACAGTATATGGAGATCAAAATTAGAGAACAAACTACAATTTCTTAAATTTCAAGGTCACTGCTTAGTCCTTTTTGAAGTTATCCTAACAGCAGAAGTTTTTTAAGCATATTTCATAAATTAATTGTTTTCTGAAGCACAGTATAAAAAAACTTAAATGAGACATTTTAAAAAAAAAACTCTGTTCAAAATTAGAGAACACTTACAGATAGCTCCCAGTTATTGGTGTTAATCTGGCACTTCGTCCTAATTTCCTTAATTATGTTACAAACCCTATTTAACTGGGAGCATAATTTTCACTGTGATTGTAAGATGGTAGGCCATTCTAAGGTGACAAAACTAGTGCATAAAATTTGGGGTTGGGTAATAAATAAATCCCCACAACATTACTTAATCTGCAATTTCTCCATCAAACTAAGGCGTTATTGTCTGTGTTCCCACTGATAACATCTGTATGGTTTGTAACGGAAAAACGTTGTTTTGTTATTACACAAAGACCACCAAAGGCTCTGCTGGAATTCAAAGCAGGAAGAGCAACACAGAACACAGTGTCTGTATCCTGGATCGGCCCCTATAAGCCCCTCAGCAGATAATGGCTGATTCTGCTCTCAATCTGTTTGTAAATGCTGCTATGTAAATGTCCCCTGAAACATGGAAGGTCAAAACAGGTTCAGCCTTTGATCATGCGCAAATGTAAAGCATGGTACAGACAGCGGCTGTCCAAAAGATCTATCCGAGCGTGATCACGGCTCCTTTAAACTGTGTTAACCCTCATGTACTGTTCAAAAACAGGTGACTTCCTGTATGGTCCGGGTCAAATTGACCCGTATTGGATTCAATGTAATTCCATAAAAATTACGACATGAAAAAAAAACATACAATCAAGTACAAATCAATAAACTTTTAATATAAGTATTTCACACATTTCAAAGAATGAACATCTAAATTTATGATTTATAAAAATATTTTTAACCACTATTTTTGACTGCCACTCCCCCACATCTGTGAAATGTTTGTGATTACACATATTTTAACGATAATATCTTGATCTAAATCTAAAGTAATCTTAATAAAAATATATATCATTTGAAAGATTTCGGACTCTAGTTTTCATATTTGGTGACTGTTTTTCAAAGAAATGACAGAGAAATAGATAAATAGCGATAGATTCTCCATTTGTGATATGGTGCCTAAAACATTCTTATTCTATACGTATGTTTTTATGTGTTTTAGAGATCGAATTCAAATCAAATATTAAAGCTACTGCCCAAACTCTTTCTGAATAGGATGTCTACTTCATAAATATTTTGAAAATTATGGAAAGATATGGTTCAGAACACTCAAACAGTAAATGGAAATCAAGAGTCCCTGTATATCATCTAGTGGAAAGGTTTGGTACTGCATCCACAAAATTGTACTCAAAAATTCATTTTTTAAGATATCAACCTAAAATTTGGCACAAAACTTGTTCAGACGATTGGCGTTTATTTTCTTGAAGATTTGGTGGTAAACGTGTTTTGTAAAATTGCTATTTTATATAAAATATAAAAATATATATTTTTATATTTTACATTTTCATAAATTTAAACTTCTGTAACTTTTTATAAATTTACTTTTATAACTGGTTTTACTTGTACGATAATCTGTGATGTTCCACCTTTAAAAAGATACCAATCTTAAGTCTGTGCTCTGAAATATTCGAGTTTTATAAGAATTTTAGCTGGAAAAGTCATTTTTATGTCTATGCTCAAAAAGTGGGACTTGGTGTTAAAAGGCTAAACAGTTTTGTTTTCACAAACTTTGAAATTAAAAAGTTGTTAATCTGATCAAGACACTGACACTAGGAGGCACTTCAGGACTAGAGTTGAGGAGCTCTGACATACAACAAAGGAATTTGTTGTTATTTTGTGTCTGTAAATTGCTTTTGAATGGATGCCTATGCGGGTCAATTGACCCGTGAACATCACAAACATATAAAAATCTCTGTATACATTTCACAACACATCAGTGTGTTGAAACTGTGTATGCATGTTCATGACCCTAAATGAGAACAAGTAACACAATTTCAAGAAAAACAACATGAGTTAAATAGTATTTCAGATAGATTGAAAAAATAAAAGATAGCTCGTATTTACCATCTGTGGCTGACAAAATATTTTTCTGCATTGAAATAAGTGGGGGGAAACACCTTTGTAGCTTCATAAGATAGTAAAAAAACAAATAAAATCTAACCAATAAATGTTATTATTTTGGTCTGTAGAGTTGCCTTAGAACATTAAAATCGGCGGGTCAAATTGACCCGAGGACTATTTCTTTTTAAATCATGCCAAAACACATCAGCATGTTGAAACTGTGTATGCATGTTCATGACCCTAAATGAGAAAAATACACAAAATTTCAAGAAACACATCATAGGTTTAATAGTGTTTCAGATAGATTGAAAAAAGAAATGAGAGCTCATTTTTACCATCTTTGGCTGACAAAATATTTTTTCTGTATTGAAATGAGTGGGGAAAAGCTTTTTTTTGCTTCATGGGGTAGTAAAAAACTAAAATAATAAAACATAACCAATAAATGTTATTATTTTGGGTCTGTAGAGTTGCCTTAGAACATAAAAACAGGTGGGTCAAATTGACCCGAGAACAGTACGAACATAAAAACATTTTTGGACATGTCAAAACACATCAGCGTTTTGTAAAAAACTATTTCTTTTTAAATCATGTCAAAACACATCAGCATGTTGAAACTGTGTATGCATGTTCATGACCCTAAATGAGAAAAATACACAAAATTTCAAGAAAAACATCATAGGTTTAATAGTGTTTCAGATAGATTGAAAAAAGAAAAGATAGCTAATTTTTACCATCTTTGGCTGACAAAATATTTTTTCTGTATTGAAATGAGTGGGGAAAAGCTTTTTTTTAGCTTCATGGGGTAGTAAAAAACTAAAATAATAAAACATAACCAATAAATGTTATTATTTTGGGTCTGTAGAGTTGCCTTAGAACATAAAAATAGGTGGGTCAAATTGTCAAAACACATCAGCGTTTTGAAACTTTGCATGCATGTTCGTGACCCTAAATGAGAAAAAGTCACAAAACTTCAAGAAAAAAACCATAAGTTAACTGATATTTCCAACAACTCAAAAATCAAATGGGGTCAAAATGACCTGGAACAGTCTATGAGGGTTAAACGGAGACATGTTGACATGAAGAGCACAGTCATTTAGGAACACGCTGTCCCAGACCTCCCGTCTCCCTACTCTCGTAACACTCCTCTACTATTAGACACCTTCATGTTTCTTGAAGCAACATGAGTTCAGTGTGGTTCTGGTTAAAAATGAATGCATCATCATGAAAGCCAAGCTTTCTTTTAGCTGTGCAGATGTTGGTTGAGGTGTTGAAGAAAGAGAAAAGAAAGGGCAAATTCACCTCAGGACAGCAAAAAGGAGATTTATATTAACTGCAAGAATATCAAGGATTATGGTTTAACGTTGCTCTTCTGTGGACCCAAAAGCAGTCTTTCAGCAAGCACATACAAGTCTGTGTTGGGGACAGTTGTGAGGATCTGGACGGCGTTGGGTTTTCCTGGAAGAGTGAAATGAATGACGGCACTGGCCGCACAGGACCACTCAAAACAAGCCATTCATCTAAAAGTAACGCAATCAGTTGGGATTCAAAGCTACTTGAAATGTTGTTTACATCACGAGAGAGAGTTGATAATAAATTAAACATTTGGTGGAAAGGAATATCACCTTGGCATCAGCAAACAAGGCTTTTAAAAAAGCGAATAGTTCTGAGAGACTTTCTAGACTTGTGATGAAAGTGTTTTTGAACAGCAATTTTTAGTCTTTGCTTATCCTGCCACCTTGTGGTTGGAAACCAAACTGTCCTAAAAATCCCAACAGCTCTAGGGCTCCTTCTGTTGGCAGAACAACAAGAGCTAAAGCTCCACTCATATGTTATGAACTCTGTAAACGCAGGTCGACGCTTATTAGAAGATGAATAATCAACTACAAGTTTAAAGATTTATTGCGTTGTTTTTTCACACTGCTGACTATATAAACATGTCTGAAAGAGTGAAGAGCGGATGCTGAATATAAGCACTGGGCGGTCACCAGGAGGCACTGTGGGAGAGAACTATATCATAATATTTCCTCCCTTATACACAACAGGTACAATTCATTATTAAATGTATAAAGACACTATTTAAAAGAGCATGACAGATCCAATGATGTGTTAAACACGTCTCGTTGGCCACGACTAAAGCCGCAGGATAACACAAACCAGAGACCATATGAAACTTTTAAGTGCCTTAATCTAACACATACATGCTTGTAGTTTGTTGCATAAGATCAGGAGAGACAAACAATAAGAAATATAAAAAATATGCATCTCATTTTGCCAAAACTAAAGCTTGTCAAACGGTCCTGGAGAATAAACGTTCAGCAAGTGGTTGCATAACCTCAGCGAAGCCATGTGTTTTCCACAAAGATGAGGATGGGCTTGAGGTTCATGCTAATTTTCAATTATTCAACAGGCTTACAAAGAGGGGAAAACGGGGGCCTCCATCCTAAAGTCAAATTGTTACTAAATAAATATGCGTAGGGCCAAAATGTTTAACATCGCCAAAGATAGGCTACAAAAAGGCGGGATCAATTATCAGTGGCCTTTTGTCATTGCAGTACAGCTGATGATTTATTGGTTTAAATTACTCACATGTATGAAGTGAACAAACCCCAGCCTGAGCAGGAAGTAACTTAATATGTAGTCAAACTAAAATATTTTGAAATGACTTAAAAGATCTAAATCCTGAGCCAGAAATAATCAAAAACACAATCATCAGGTTTTTCATCATCTTTACCTGCTGCTCTAGGTGTTGACATTTTCTTCACATCTATTCCCATTAAATTGAACATGCCTTAAGGTCTGGGTCTTAAAAATGTAAGTTCTCTTCTCTTTAACTCACACTTATGTTGTGCCAATATGGTATGGCTTACTTAATTCTGTGGAACACAAAAGGCCATTAGAAGGCTGTCCAAGCAACTCTATTGAATACAATGAAAGTGGATGGTGACCAATATGGCTGACAAGCTTCAAAAAAGGACAAAAAGTACCTTAAAATGCATTATAAAAGTAGTCCATGCAACTCTTGCACTATATTCCAAGTTACCTGAAGTCATATGACAATCCTGTAGTATTAAGATCAGACTAAAATTTAAAGAGAGTTCACCCAAAAATAGAAATTCTGTCATCATTTACTCACCCTCATGCTGTTTCAAACCTATATGAATTTCTTATAAATTTGAGGTCATTCATTCATTTCAAGCATATTCAATCAATTTCTATTCATCAAAGAATCCTGAGAAAAAAAAAAGTAGCACAATATTTCCACAAAATATACAACTGTTTCCAACACTGATAATAATAAAAATGTTACTTGAGGATTAAATTAGCATATTAGAAATATTTCTGAAGGCACTGAAGATTGGAGTAATGATGCTGAAAATTCAGCTTTGCATCACAAGAATAACATTTTAAAAATATTAAAATATATTTCTTTTAAACTGTAATAATATTTCAAAATATTAATGTATTTTTATTTTAAAAAATGCAGCCTTGGTGAGTGTAAGAGACTACTTTTGTTATTTTATCTTTAATTTTGCTCACCATTGACTTTAATTGTATGGAAAAGTACAGCTTATTTATTTACACAATTGTGACAGTTTGTGTTTTGCACCTTACAGGGTTTAAACCTACAATCATTCAGTTACAAGGCCAGATTTTTTGCGACTGGGCCACATTACCACCAAATTCCATGAGAGACTAGTTCATAACGGTTTTATTTGTCAATGTGGACATTGGATATTAACAGTGTGCTCCTCATAACAGGTCTGCTTCTTCCACCGAGCAAGACGTCACTGATGAGCAAGTCAAAGTGAGCAGTTCCAGGTCTGTGGCACCTCAGGATACATTCATGTGCTCGGTGGTCTAACATTACGGCATTACTACTCTGCTGAGTGTTTCCCAATATTTTTAGGAACCGCTTGTGGGAATGTACTGGCATATAAACACATTTCACAGTGAACGGGTCAAAAGAACATGGCTTAAGGTTTTTGTAAACAAAATAATTAGGATGCTATTGAAACTGTTAGTTTGTATTTACATGTCACATGTGTTTACATTAAATACTTTAAATAGACACACAAAACTAATATATAAACAAGTGCTTGACTGGCTCATTTGATTTACTCGTATATAAGCGCTGGGAGTTAAATTTTTTATTTTTTTTTCTATTTTCCATTAGAGCAACATCAGTAGTTCCTGAATAAAACACAGAGGAATTTAAGGATCATTAATCTTTTAAAATTCCATTTTGTCTTAGGTTTTATTTCTGTTATTTCCAGCTAAGTGTCAGTGTCCTTTTAAGAGCACTTGATATGTCAGCCTGCCTGTAAGTGAGCCAATGGCACTCACGGTTAGACAGTTGACATTTTGGATCCTTATGCAAGTAGAAAGGTGCGTTCACACCAGACGCGAATGAAGCGTTAAGCGCGAGTGATTTACATGTTAAGTCAATGCAAAGACGCAAATAGACATCCTGCGGCGCGATTCGCGCAAATGAGGCGGCGCGAATTGAGCGTTTAAGAGAGGGTACATAATGCGTAATGATATTTGGGTGCCTGTACACCAAACAATGTCATGCATGTTGACCGCTTAAAGGGTTTCCTTATAAAATCATGCAATAAAGTGGAAATCTGCATTCAAAGACGTAATACACAATATATTTAAGAGTTATGCATGTTAATACACAGTTTAGCAAATAAAACTAGACAGTTTTCTGAAATAAAGTGTGGAGTGTTATTACAATGTTAAGGGACTGTGAGTGAACAACAGAATGATAGACATCATGACAGAGAAAAATATAGATAGGTAGAACAACAGAGAGACAGACAGACAGATGTTTCTCTGTTCATCAGTGACTGGGGTGTATTGATGCATTAGCAGGATTTATTTGGTTGTATTTTGTTGTGACAGACATCAGTGATCTCTAAGGTAAAGGGTCAATACTCGCTCTTAAGACTCGCCAACTTGCCAAACTCATTTTGTCGACCTCCAAAATTAGTCCCAGATACTTGATCTGATTTCAATAATCCAACGTCTCTTTGTTAATCTATTTCTGTTGACTTTGGAGATAGACCTTTTTTCCAAGGGCAAAAACTTTGAACAAAGGTTTTGAAATGTTTTCCACTAAATTCTAGGAAATCTGGATGTTTAGCTCCAAGATGTCTGTGCTTGTAATCTCATATCATGGAACAGCAGTGCAGTATTATTTAGCATGAGGAGGATTTAGCATGTGAAGCGTTTTGGCAAGCACTTTCCCTCGTTTTCAACTGACCATGTGAATTAATATGATGACACACTAATGTTTTCACTTCAGTAGTGGAAAAATCGTATTAACTGGATGGAATAAAATAAAAGATTGACAGGTACATAAAGGTAACAGCATGTCAGTGGAAAAACAGCTGTTCAAAGCAGGTTTCCTTAGAAAGTTCTACCAAATTCTGTTCATTCAAAATGCTTCCAATAGAATTACATTATTTTTTTGTGATTTTATTACATAATTTTAATTGCGAAGTGCCGTTTCAAATCATTGCTCACTCAGCTTAAGCTATTCGACAAAACATGTGAGGCTTGTGTATATACTGACAACCATAAATCATACTGCCGGGGGAAAAAAAATTGCAATCCAAAAGTTTGAACAAAACAATCTACTTGAACTAAACATGACTAAATGTAACCAAAAGAAGCAGAAACAATTTCTGTCCACATTTTTGGTAGATTTGTTTGCATCATTTAATATATATCTTAGTATTTTTTTTTTTGTACCAGCTGTTTTCCTGTTTTTAATGCAAACTGAATCACATTAAAGTTTGAATAAGTTAATACAAACAAGTGTAACATGCTAACCTTAACTGAAAGCACTTCAAAAATAAGTGACCATTTAAAATGCATCTCCTCTTAATTCAATTACAACATCAACTGCTTTATAATGTTATTTCAGTACACATCAGAACAACACATAAGGCCTACAACATATACGACCAGATCACTTATACAAAATTACAAATAGTGCAACATTCAGCGCTTTAAGCGCAAGTACAGTGTAACAAGCCATTAAGCCACTGTAATGCATACTGGGCAACAGGGCTCACAGTGCAAAACCTCAATCTAAATCTGCAAGCATTGAGCTCAAGCCATCACGGAAAAGACAGGAACATTTTACGCAACTACTAGGTAGTTTGTGCAAGCGGAATGGTGACTAGATGACATTAATGCTAATAAAAAATTTGACAGTGATAATTTTAAGATTTGGAAACTAATTACACATTTTATTAAAGGGATAGTTCACCCAAAAATGAAAATTCTGTCATTAACTACCCAAATGTGGTTCCAAACCTGTAAGACCTTCGTTCATCTTCGGAACAAAAATGAAGGTATTTTTGATGAAATCCAAGAGCTTTCTGACTCTCCATAGATAGCAACGCAACTGAAATGTTTCCAGACCCAGAAACATAGTAAGGACATCAGTAAAACAGTCCATGTGATATCAGTGGTTCAACCGATCTTACAAAGTTACGAGAATATTTTTGTGCGTAAAGAAAACAAAAATAACGACTGTATTTAACAATTCTTCTCCAAATCACATATTCCGCTGTCATTGAGAGTACCACGATGTATGGGCGTGCGTTCCTCTGCACGTAATCAAGGCACAGAGCATGCGTATTCTATGGCAGCAGCATCACGCGCATGCGCTGTTTAAGTGCAGAGGTACTCTCAATAATTATTATATTATACAATAATTGCAGAACACGTGATTTGGAGGAGAAGAATTGTTAAATAAAGTCTTTTTTTTTCTTTGCACACAAAAGTATTCTTGTAGCTTCTGTTTTAACGATGTCCATACTACGTTTCTGGGTCTGAAAGCATTTCAGTTACATTGCTCACTATGCAAAGTCAAAGAGCTCTTGGATTTCATCAAACATATGTATACAAAATATACAAAATATCTGTGCCCTGAAGATGAACGGAGATCTTACGAGTTTGGACGACATTATTATTAATGACAGAATTTGAATTTTTGGTGAACTATTCCTTTAAGGAACGACAAGGCCCTTTTAATACTTTTTAAGAGTTACATGTGCATCCATTTGATAGTTTTGTTTGTTATACACATTAAGGCAATTAAGACATAATTTCATTGTGCTAGAATTCTAAGAAAATAAGTAAACCACAAACCAGAACCATGTAATACTCTATTATTTGTTAGAACTTAGCTGCTTTGTAAAGAAATAAACATATTTAAAGGAGTAGTTCACCCCAAAATAGTTTCCAAACCTGTATGACTTCTTTTATGCAAAACACAGGACATTTTTTGACTGTTGGTAACCAAACAGTTTTGGTGACTATTGACTTCCGTTATAAGGGGAAAAAAAGACATATCTCAAAAAATCTTTTATATTCCACAAAAAAAGAAATAATACAGGATTGGAATGTGCTTTTTGGGTGAATTATCTCTTTAAGAAAATTTATATGCATACTTCAATAACAGAGTAAATAAGACAAATGCTGAAAACTGGCCATGTTTGCTGAATAAACATGACCTTTTCTTTTTTCCGGAGAGGCATCTAACCACTTAATTAGAGGTTGTGAATAGAGACATTACATTTAAAGGCTTCACAAGTTGGCTGAAAGCACACGAAGCATGTACAGCATTACCGTGACACCAGACGCAGATGTGATGAATTTCATACTTAAAGAGGAAACTTGTGGAAAAACAGGCTTTCTTACTTCGAGAGATAGGGCCAATACAGCCTCTAAAGCATCTCTGAAGAAGGCTAGAAGCAAAATGATCAAGTGCATATGTGCACAAGAAGGGAATGTGTGTAAAGTCAAGGTATATCAAGACTGAAAGGCTGGAAACACGTAATAAGATGTCGCAGAAATGTCCATCTGTAAGAGCTTTGCCCAAAGCTGAAGCGGGAACAAGGTGGATAAAAGTTGGAGAACTTGCGACTAATTCAGATCCGGTATGTCGGGCATTAGAGATTGGACTTGTGGTTTGATAAAACACAAAACAGGTGGCCATTAATCAATGCCTGCCCAGATGTACGCATGTGTCCCAGAAACAGGGAGACCAAATTGGTGCCAGACACAGGCTGTCATGAATCCAAAGCCACACTTTCTTGATTACATGTTCCTGCCTAACACTTTAAATGATCACACGTTCGTATGTGATACGTATGTATATATGTATGTATTTATGCAAGTGTGTTTATGTCTCCAGTCCTCCCCCAGCACACCTATGGTGGCAGCTTCTCAGCATTTTTGGACAGGCTGTGCAGAACTGTTTTCTGAAAGTCCCCGTCAGACGCCTCGGGGACGAGAAACTCGATTAGCAGATCCCAGATGCAGTACACAAGATGCCTGCAAAAAAAAAAAAAAAAAAACAGTCACAGGAGGTCACAAGCACAGCTACATCATGCACACAGATACTTTATTATCAAGACCCATTGGAATTTCACTTTCACAGCATTACTTTGCAATTTCAAAACTTCAAAGCACAGTTTTGAAGCAAATTTATAAATCTTTGTATTGTAAAATCAAGCTCATTAATCTCCATGACAGTAAAAAAATTATGCAAATCATCACACTAAGAGAGTTTTACAAAACAGGGCAAATTAGCGCAAGAGCCCAACTACAAAACAGTGTGTGGAAATTTCTACGGGTGATTTACTGACAACGCGCAAATTAAAGAACAGACACAATTTCTTATTTCCATAATGACCGCAGCGCAGCGCAAATTAGCGATATGTTCGGATTCGGATAATGTGTTCTTCTGGAATTCCAAATAAATTAATATATGTGGGAAAAATCCTCTCCCTTCTACCACGCGCTCTCTCATCTCTGCGGTGCCTCCTCCTAGCAACAACAAATGCAGCTATTTGAAGCGCAAAATAGTTTAAGACGCAAATACCAGTAATTTGACGAGCGCAAATGTTAATAAATTGCGTTACATGATTCCTTTTAAGTATTAAAGAGTACTAAAGTATTAAATAGAGTACTCCTCATAAATTTTTGCATCTCAAAAGGAAACTCCTACAAATGCATATTCAATAAGGTCAGGCGCAAAAATTTACGGTATCCACACGTTTTGCGTTTTCAGCGCTAATTCTTCACTGCACGTCTTTAGTAAATCCTGACAGTACTATATTAACGCCAAAAGATGGTTTACGCTAGCGCAAACTGTTAGTAAATCTGGCCCTAAACATGAATTCAGACTCAAGTTCACTTTCTAAAGAAATATCGGGAATTATGCATTCTGTTGTAAACTCCAGAAAAGAGTTTCAAATTCAGCGAACTGAGAAATGAACAGTACAAAAGCACACATATAAAATAAAATAAAAATACATTTATTAAGTAATAATAAATACATTTTAAAGTGCATTTATTCATAAATTAATGATAATAATTAAATTAGTGGAATTAAATTTTTTAATAAATAAATAATTCATTAACTTAATTAAATGTTAAATTTAATTAATAAATAAGAAACACATTTTCATGTTTATATTCATAAATTAATACAAGAATAAATAATACATATTTTTAATTAATACATTTATTTAATTAATGATTAATAAACATTATAATATACTATAACAAATACAGAATATATTATTATAAGTATACTATAATATAATTAATAATGAATGAATTATTCATAAATATATTTGACAATTATTTATAAATGAATATTACTACTACTAGTACTACTACTACTTCTACTTAAAGTAGCAATAGTAAGAGTAGCATCAGTATAATTATAATATAATAATAATTTTTTTTAAGTCTTTCAAATGAGCCATAAATCTGTCTCACTATTCAGTCATAAGTTCATAAAAATGGGAGAGGGGAACTGACAATAATGAATAAATTAACTCCTTTAAAGCTCTCATTTAGATGTCTTTATTCTTTCCACCAAAAATCTCACAGGATTTTGGTTTATCAAAGCAGTGGATGATGAATCTAGGCTGCAGATTAAGGCTTCTTAGTGGACAGGATGTTACGCAGATACTGGATTTGGACATGCCTTGTTGCCTTCCCCCCTCTGTATGAGGACACAGCTCGTAAAGCAAAAGATATTGAGTCAATGTATAACTGATTGTAAGAGCATCTGCATCTTTACAGCAGACTACAGCATGTTCTGGTAAATCAAAGGGCAGCTTTCTCAAAATCCAAGCCGGCGAGAATAAATCACGCATCCCACTGTGGTAACAGTCTACAAAGATGTCACGAGGCACCCTGATAACAGAGCACAGCGATGTATCTATTGAAAGCACATTTCTGCATTCTTTTATCGGCATCGCTTACTTACTGTGCCATAACAAGATGATGTAAGTAAATTACAACCTGACCACTTTAACCATTAAAGCCATGTGTTCACTAGGCCATGTCTGCTTGCCTCATGAAATATTTATGTGCTTTTACAGCCCCATACAGTTAAAAACAGTCAAAATGCTACAATTTTTGCTGTATATTTCAAACTTACAATCAATGTTAATAACCCCATTTATATGTAAACAGGAATTTTTGGGTTGCGTAAGTCACAGCAGTGCTGATTTTTATCTCGGTCTATTTAGTACTCAAACACACCTGTTTATGGTGGGGTCCTGAAAAGAATCCACAACCGTCTGCCAAGATATCTTGTATTTCTCAGAGCCCAGCATATCAGAGATCAGATCTGTAAAAACACAAAACCACACAATAAACTCAGCAAACTCGATCAACGAACACAGAGAGCAGATCTGCACCAAACTGACGAAGAACTGTTGCGAGGTGGATTCCCCTTAACTTCTGTTGTTTATGTTCTGATTCATTGATTCATCTCCTGAGCAATGGTGTCGTATTACTGAACAGCTGTTTGTCTGAATCACAGTTATTTGCTAGTCCTACTTTCCAGGGTAAGCTTGATTGCAAAATTTGCAAGCTTGATTTTCCAAGCTCAAATTTTACTCATTCCATCCAAAACCAAATGCTAAAAAGAATTTGAATAGAAAATGTTCACTCAGAAGT
The DNA here is from genome assembly GCA_021397915.2 of Tor tambroides. Taxonomy (NCBI): domain Eukaryota; kingdom Metazoa; phylum Chordata; class Actinopteri; order Cypriniformes; family Cyprinidae; genus Tor; species Tor tambroides. Next base: position 843 of record JAFVLL020008006.1, on the reverse strand, counting down.
TAAAATTCAGTTGATTAAAGCATTTACGCATGATTGATCTCTTAATTTTCTTCATAGTTAAAAATGCATTCAGTTGCTTTTTTTATTCGGAATCAATTACTGATCTATCTGTCACTTAAAGAAGTGAAAAAATTGTCAGATTATTCTATTTACATATGATCTATCCTTTAATTGTGTATCAGTGGAAATCTCTTTATTTGTAATTGTAGGTACGGATCAGTTATTTTACATTAGCATCATTTAGATACTATTACAGTTTTTTAATGTCCATTTTTATTTAGTTTGAGTTAGTTTTAAAGTTTTTTAATTTTGTTTTCATCATATTTAGTTTTACACGTCTATAGTTTTTTTTTTTCAGTTTTAATTTTGGTTATTTTAGAACATCAAGTTAAACTAAACTAAAATCAGAAATGTTGCCTCGGCAATTAGCTGAAATAAAGTTTTTCTATTTTATTTTAAAGGGGACCTGTTATGCTCCTTTTTACAAGATGTAAAATAAGTCTCTGATGTCCCCAGAGTGTGTATGTGAAGTTTTAGCTCAAAATACCCCACAGATAATTTTTTATAGCTTGTTAAAATTACCACTTTTAGGGTATGAGCCCAAACGCTCTGATATTGAGTGTGTTGCTTTAAATGCAAATGAGCTGTTGCTCCCGGAGAAGAGGGCGGAGCTTCAAGAACTCGAGCTCCGGCATTAGCAGTGCTAGCCTTTGCAAATAAACATTCCCCTATTAGTACGTTACAAGCCGGTTATCTTTGCAGAAAACTACTCGGATTCAAAGTCAGTCATCTGATTATACTGTGCATAATAAATTTGTGTTTATGAATTACACAGACAGGGAG
>JAFVLL020008005.1:0-55434 GCA_021397915.2 Tor tambroides | reverse complement strand
TCGCAAGGTATTTAAAGAAACTGTTTACAGTAAATAAGTAAGGAGATAACAGGTCAAATGAGCACAGAACAGCCGATGTGATCGTTTCTTAAGACGTATTGTCTAAGCAGGATGTTTTCAGGGTTGTAGATCTAAATTCTTTCTAAAAAAAGCAGAATTTGACTAACAGAACAGCTGCAGTCAATCTATAATTTCATGCTAGTTTCTCAGTCATTTTAGGAGATATCGTGCAGAGGTCTTTCCTAAGAGACTATTCCCTGCTCCATTTGAAGCCAGAAATGATTCCATCTGAACCAATGAACTGTGCAATGGATGTATAAACTATAATGCCTTAGTCTTATATTGTTCACATTTTCAATTTCAATTTTACAATTATTTGCTGTTAATGTATATCTAGTTTGGAAATTTCACTTTATTAGTCACACTAAAAAAAACACTGTCATTTCTCGTAGGAGAATGAAATCAGACACAAGCCTTAATGTAGCAAAAGATCATTTGTTTACTTTCTTTTTCTCCATTTAGCTGTCTGGTTTTTACTCTCTGAATCTGTTGTCTTCATACAGTTGCTGCATAATCTGACGTCAGCTAAAGTTTAATGTTTAAAAAAATGAACTGTAGAAGGTATTTTACAATTTATGGACTTCTCATGTTTCCATCAACGACATCTGTGATACATGTAGACATAACTAATGTCTTGAGCAGGTGCTCCACATTTGCACATAAAGTGGAATAAGTATAAACAGAATCGTTTACCTTTTTTTCACGGTTACTTTAGAAACGTATTGGCCAATGTAAATTGTCACTTCTATAAAAATGCGCACAAAATACTCATCATCATTCCTGTCCAGAATTGAACCTTTAATTAGAATCACATTTATATAGTTTCAGTATTTGCAAATATTTACGTTGACTCTAGAATGTAGTAACAACAAACAGTGTTGCTGCTGTTCTGTAAAAGCCCCAATCCAGCCTGGGGCCAGCTGCTAAAATGCTTAGATTAACTTATAAGACTTGTCATCTGATTTTTTCTTAAAGACTGGTCGTAACTTTTTTAAATACTTCCTTTTTAAAATGTTACATAAAAAAATCGTCTAATTTGAATCTAAAAAGTAAGACTGATTACCACTTGACTAAATGCTAGTTGGTCGCACTAGTTTTTAAGACACTAACAATATAGTGGCTTAGTGACATTAAAATGTACCAAAGTCATTATAATTGTTCTATAATATTTCACATTTTTTGTATTCATATTTTAAATGAACAATTTTTATACATATATATTTTTCCCTTTTGTTCTAAGGTTCTACCATAAAATAATATTGATCATTACAGCTTTACTATAATATAAACAATTACTTTGTGAAAATAATCACAATTACAAAATAATATAGGAACCTTTTTTTCATTTTATTGACACTTTTAAAGTAGCAAAATTAACATTTACATTTAAATACTCTACACATTATGATGTATTATAATGTACAACATGCATGTCTGAAATGGTATGTACATTTTTATATATACAGATGTGTCAAAAAAGCAGCAAAACTTGTTTTAGATGCTGCTTAGGTTAATGATTTTCTGCATTTTCTCTGCTAAAATTCCAAATATATGTATATGTGTGTGAATAAATATACAGTCAGTACAAAATAAGCAAGTACTTTTAGGATTTTTTATTTATTTATTTTTTTTAAACAGGAAGCCTTACTGGGATGTCCGATTTAAAGAAAGTGCGGGTCTTTTTAATATGGCCTCCACTGAGAACGACAGAGACTCTCCTGCGGTGACCTTGGTGCTCCTCGGCTTTGCTACAAGGTCCTTTCCCACTCTTTCTGAGCTTTTGAGTCCCACTGTGTCTTTGGCGGTACCCTCCCTGAACTTTTTCGCCGCTTCCTCCAGCAGTTCCTTACAGTACGGCCCACTCATTTCTGGATTCTTGTCATTGAGTGTCTGCTGTATGAGGGAATGGAAGGAGTTGAGCTTCATGGACAGTGTGTGCTTGGCAGTGTCTTTGCTCATGTTGTTGATCACATGCTCGTGGCTCCCTGCATGCGGAGGGAAAGCTTGTCCATACACCCTCTTAGGAGGCGAGAAGGCTGAACGGGCATTTCCGTTCTGGCCGAGTCCTGTCTGAGCCTCTCTGGGCCCCGGCTGAAGTTCACACGGCTCTGGAGCTACTCGAGAGCCCTCGAGCCTAGATGCGGCCGGCTCCTGCTCGGGCGGGTGGCTCTCGGTGGAGGTCATCATCTTTGGATCCCAAACAGCTCCAGGTTTCAAGTTCTGGACTGCGGTGGCATTCAGGAGACACTGCTGGTATAACAGGGCATCGCTAATACCGCTGCTGCCCCGTGGCCACATTACCGTCGTCCTCCCCGGTGCCGGTGAACACCGCCTGATCATCGCTCTCCGTTTCCAGGCCCTCCACGTCGATCTCAAACTCCGAGCTGGAAAGATCCGTCATTTTCAGGACGCGTCTAAATAGATGCTGTCCAGAAGAAAAGAGGACTAATTAGTAAATTATTTTTAGGAGGTCTATAATAAATATTTTCAAATAATTTAACGTGTCAATTAATTATTGTCATTTCTACTTGAGGTTTCAAAGAGACAAATTAGATTTGCATAGGTTCAAAACATTTAATGAATTCAGCACTGCAGCTTGTAACTTGGATTTTACTTTTTCAAAAATTAGAGCACCAATTAAACTTTAAACTAAAAAAAAAAAAAAAATCAGTGGCATTCCGAGTTTTTTCAGAGACACTTACCTATCCAATGTAGACCAAAACAGGATGAGTGGCTATCCAAGAGTCTCTACAAGACTAGAACCCAGAGCTGTTGAAGTGCTACTCCAGGGGAAATTAGGCCACCTTCACATAAACATCAGTGGGCGACATTTACTCTATCTGATCTGTCACTGCGATGTGATGAGAGCCTCTCTCAGCCTTTCAACTCTAAGATCCGCGCAGCAAATCTGCTACAGCCAATGGGGAAGCTCCGCTCACAACGAGCCAATCAGGAGACGGCGTGTGACAGCATGTCCCGATTGGCTTGATGTGAACGGAGCTTCCCCATTGGCTGGAACTGGAATCACTCTCTGAACGAAGTTCTTAATGGGGTGAAGTTACAAATAAAACATTCCTAGGAAACTATCAATTAATCACGGAGGACAATGGGGGTTCAGCTGTTTAATGCGTCTAGTTTCAAACCCCCATGTCTCGGCTCAATCATATAGGCTTTTATTTATTGCTATTACTATCATGTATGTTAAATTATTTTTCCAGCTCATACACGGCACTGAGTAGGCTAGTATTAAAAAAATAATAATAATAAAAGAAGAAAAAAACCTTGACACTTTGGCGGTTGCTTAAACGCTTTTCATATTTTCTGATTATTAGGCTACTTACTTTTACTTTACTTTTTACTTTTAGTCATTTAGCAGACGCTTTTATCCAAAGCGACTTACAAATAAGAAAAAGTAACAAACTAAAAGTCAAAACTCTGTAAATACTATATAAACACACATTTAAGAAAATAAAGAAATTAAATAAAAATGCATACAACATTTCAAAAACTAAACATTTAAATGAAAACAAAAAAAGTAAAGCTGAAAACAATTTAAAATATTAAAACAACAAAAGGTATGAGTATAATAATGCTTCTAACATGACACTAAGCCAGACACCAAAAAAAACAACGACATGTACAGCCACACACACATACATATATAAAAATAAATTCAATATATATATTATTTCATTTCCATGTAGTATTAAGTACTAAAATAAATAAAATTAAATAAAACTAAAACGTAATGACCAATACAGACCTCAACACTGAGCCAAACACACGTTTTAAAAACAACAACAACAACTTACTTACACATAATAAGAAATGGTTATAAAAACTGAAACAGAAGTGAAACTAGTAGGAAAGAGGGACAATAAAAAGTGATACTTATATCCTTTGCCGGTGTCCCTGCCCGGTGAGTCGATGGTCTTTACTCTTCGGTCTTCACACGACGGCTACCGCGGTAAACTAAGCTTTTTATACCCATCTAACAAAACACTACTCCAATTCAGCTGCAACACTTCCTGTATTAAAAAAATAATAATAATAAAAGAAGAAAAAAACCTTGACACTTTGGCGGTTGCTTAAACGCTTTTCATATTTTCTGATTATTAGGCTACTCTCGGTTTATATTTATTACATTACCCTTGAATGTTTGGACAACAAAATTATGATGTTTCATTTTATAGCAAAAGCGTTTTTGCAAGTTACGTTGTAATATTTCGTTAATGTGCTCGCAGTGGCTAAAGTAACCACTAATTGACAATATTCAAATTACAGCTGGTGAATGCAAAAACTGGCGATGGATTTTCATTTTTATTCAAATGCGCCTAACAGCGTTGCCATACAGGTGTTTTTTGTTTTTGTTTGTTTGCTTTAAGATATAAATATTATATAAATATTAGGCTAATTATGAATTGGACGGCCATTAATGTGTTATTTTTTTTATAATAAAACGCACCGCATCTTAAAACGTTGAATAGCCTAAATATTTTCAAATTACTCATCTTGTTAATTAAGACATTTGTCTAGCTATATTTTGGCTACATTGCAATACACTGGGCTATAATTATTTACATAAAGATTGCAGTTCCGAGAGACCAATTTATAATTTAATGATAAGGAGCGGTTGTCTGACAAATTAGTTTGGCTGTTAACAAGACACTAGATCTCTTGTTACACCAATTAATATCTTTCTGAGTTGCTGTTGACAATGCACAACCCTTCGGGGATGCATTTACACAGTTTTCAGCTCTAGATAGAGCGTGATATGACAGTTGACACAACAAGCGATACTTAAAAAACATTGACTAAGCATGCGGGAAGGCTACACAAAACACTATTCTCTTTGTCCCGATCGACCTAGCATGTGTGATGTTTCTCAAAACAAAGTAAAATCAACTGACACTAAAGAATGTCACAGCTACTGTTCGTGATGGGTTTGCAGCACATGCGGGACGTGGGAGAGTAAAGCTTGTTTGGTTTAAATGAACAACAAATATGTGGTTGGAGTTTGCACACAATTTTAGGCTTTCTAATCCAGAGCGGAATTTTCTGTAACCTATTTTGTCGATATGTATTTAAATATGGCCTTTTTAAAAATATATAGATTGAAAAAAATTATTAAATAATAACAATAATTATTATTATTTACATTATTATTATTAATATTATTACTAATATTACATTATTATTAATGTTATTAATTATTATTATTATTGGGGGCAGTTTTTATTATTGCGTCAGCTGAATAATCGACATCCAGGTCTAATACAATGCATAGAACAAGCTGTCATCTCTCACAGACTCTCTCCTTCGTGAAAAAAAAAATATATATATGGCGCCAGAATATGGTCAATACATTCATGAAATTTTTCGTCTAGGCTAGCTATATTTTTATAGGCCTATATATTAAAAACAATAGATTAATATAGTCTATAATAACCAAATGTAAATAAATAATTTAAAAAAAAAAGAGTAAATAAGGATTTAGAAAATGCTCGTAGTTTATATTAGGCTATCCAGGGAAATGATCTCTTTGGATCTGGCAACACATTTTTCTTGAATTGGTAAGCAGGATGGTATTTATAGGGTGATTTCGGTCAATTGTCTGTCTGGTCTTGCTCCGTCATCTCTGTTACTCACATGTGGTGAAGATGTTTGCCGTGCAGGTGCAGCTTTGCCACTCGCCCTTCTTTTCCCTCTTAATTTATTACAAAGGTTACGGCCAGCAAACCCAAATGCTACCCAGGGTGCAATTTCCCCATGTGGAATGCTTTGATCTTCTCTTTTTCCTTCTTCTAAACACATATGACAATGCCAAACGGAGAAAAATCGCAGTGTCTTTATTGTGTAGCAATCGCTATGCGATAAGATTTATAGAATATCCTACGCAAGTGGTTGTTTTATTACCCAAAAATGACTTTTTCGGTTCTTTGTCATCCCGTTATTCCCCCTAAGTACGTACAGGCTATATTTTTTTTTTGCTTACTAGCTTGTATTGAGAAGCAAGGCCTATTAGTGGCCTGCATTGTTCAGGAGTCAGGTTATTCAAGAGTTTACTTTCAGTGAAAATGCAGGTCCATCATGGTCAAAACGCCCTCAGACACGTTCGAGGATATTTTTTTTTACAACCAATGATCAGTGACAGGCCTTTCGGTTTGGTTCAGGGTGTGTCACACATTAGCCTACACACTGCAATGTAACCTGATCGGAGTGTAGACTAGAGATTTGTGAGCTCACTGAATTCCCTGTTATGTTAATTAGCATTTGAAGACGCTTGATGGATTGGCAACACGTGCAACCTGCTGAATGCTTAACCACTCATAATTCGTCTGTCCGGCTGATGTATACAAGAACGCAAGGCCTTGTTGACTTAGAGGCACAAATTCAAATGTCAGCATTAAAAGCTGTCGCTCGGTTAAGTCAACAGATGTGTTGAATAGAACTGCAACACCTACAAACTCAGCGACCGCTGGTTTAACATCACATTGTACGTTTATAAACACTATGAAACCTAAACAGGGTGTCTTAAATAAGCAACAAGTCACGACAAAACGCCATTTAGTTCTGAATGAATGTAGCCTAGAAGTTACGTTTTATCATGTAGGTACGACAGTGGCCTACATCAGAACCTGAGTAATGTTCTGTTTTAGATTTGCATAATTAACATTAATTAAGCTGTGTCGTACTGTAGGCCTAGATAGCAAACAACTTTAGCCATGTCTTCTTCACAAGTTGACAGTAGCCTACTGAGTCATTATTGATGCTTTCATAGTGAGGCATTCCTGCACAGAGAACCCATTTACTTGAGGCAACAGAGCATCAAAAATATATTTCCATTATTAATAATAATAATACAGTATGAATTATAAAATTTGAAAAAAAGATGTAACATTTATTTTTATCATAGAGAATTAGATTTACTGTAAATTGAATTTAACTGAATCTTGATGTTTTCTATAAAATAATGCATTCTAAACATATTGTCTAACATACTGTATTGATGTTGGCTAGGTGTGTGGGTTACGTTTCTACAACTAATGTCACACAGGAAGCAGGACCATTGTTGAAAGATTCTCTATTGTTAAGAATGTCCACTAGATGGCGCAGTTAGCTCATTTTCTGCTCAGTTCATCACTGATAAACGCTTTGATCCATTTGAAATACTTTTTTTCCAAATAGAAAATACACTGTGTTAATTTTATAATCACGCTTTTCACATTTACGTTAAATAACGTAAATCATCAGATAATAAACATCAAATGTTGTTTAATTATGAATGATAAACAAATAAAGAGAACGATGATGAGAGGTTTTAGTATTGTTAATGCTAGACTTAATTATTACATAATTAAATAAAACATATTAAAATATGGCATACCTTACAGCTGTAATTACTGCATAAATGGAGGCATGAAAACTGAATTTGTGGGGGATTAAATACGAGGAGAATACAAGGTGTCCCTTTAAGTTTTATTTTATTTTTTATTCTAAAGAGTTGCTATTGAATTTTTGAGGACATATTTTTTAAGGCAGTTTTTTAAATTCTTTCTTTCTTTCTTTGTTTTGTTTTAAAGAGTTTGTTTCATTTTGCTGATATCTAATACATGTAGGTATCTGACTAAGGTAAATGACAATGACAATAACAGTACATAGAAGGTTTATTTGCCATACTTTTACATGCAGGACTGCTGGAATATTTCTACATTAAACTGTTATCAATGGTACATTTCATGCAAAGTGGAAATAGAGATCACTGTGCTCAAATATATTAAGTTATTCAGACTTTTTGGTCAAATAATAGTACCTTAATGATTTCCCCCCAAAATTAAAGCTAATGTTATTCCACACATGATTAAGTTGGCACAACAACCTCAAATCTGTTAGAAATACAATACCTCAAGTAATGCACTGTATATCTTTTCAATGCGCTCCTTGATGAGCAGTGTCTCTTTTGTATCATTTCTAGAACCCATTTGAAACATTTTTCAGTGCTTTTTTTCCATCCAGCTATTCAAACCGCTGAGGAATTAGGAGGAAGTGTTCAGGATCCTGGAGTCTGAGGAGTCAGATCTTTCATCATACTCCTCATCTGCAGCAAACATGCTCTGTTTGGCAATGACCGGACAGCTCTCCTCCTGGATGCTGATTCGATGCTCCTCGGTGGGCCTGCTGGTGAGGAGCGGTGAGCTGCGGATCACTCCAGCTGAGGGGCCTGAGAACGGAGGGATGTACTGTGAGCGCAGCTGATACTGCTGCTGTAATGTCATGGTATTCCACAGAGTCACATCGTTGTGCATGAAGGGCCCGGCTTGGCCACGGCTCAATGAATTTCTCAGCATGAGGGGGTATCGAGGCGGCTGGGGGAAGCCGTGCTGGAGCGGCAAGCTAAGAGGGCCTGGTACAACTCCAGCAGAAGGCTCTGAGGAGAAGCGCAGGGAATCGGGAACACGGAAGGCCGAACCGACCGACCACTTGGAAGACGAGACCGGGTACGAACTCAGCGGGTGCTCAAAGAGATGGCCGTTTGAGGGGAGAAGCAGAGCATCTGAGTTCTCAGACAGAACCTTTTCTGGTTTCATCGTGGAACGGCTGGAGAGCAGGATCTCAATGGCTCCGACCAGGTCCCCACCGCAGCCTTTCAGGATGAGCTCCAGGACTGCTGGTTTGTGAGCTGGGAAGATCTTCTTCAGGACCTCCAGTGGAGGTCGGTTGGCCCTCAGGCTGAAAGGGAGAGATACAGAGCCTGAGAGGCCTTCGATGAGGATGTTGGGCTCAGGGGAGTATTTGGGGTTGTCAGCTTTGGGTTCTGGGTCGGTGCAGGATTTAGACAAGCCAAAGCGGGACTCCTCAACCTGGGGAGTTGGGTCTGAGGTGTCAGGGGTGCAACAAAGGTTAGGTTTGGACTCCTCAGGGGAGCTGGCTGGTTCTGGTTCTCTGTCACTGGCACTACTACCGTTCTCTCCACCAGACTGCTCACCAGACAGGTCCTCATTTAGGTCTGGAAAACACACACGAGCAAAGACTTCATGAGCATTATGTTCTGTATAATCAAAGATGGTAGTACAGTGATGCTGCAGCCACATTAAATGTTATAGTCAACATAATTACAAAACTGTCAATCTAACTGTAACATTTATTTAAATCTCTTAAGGCCCGACCTTTTTTTTTTTTTAAATAGTTAATAGCTTAACTGTAAACACATTAAAGGGAAGCCAGCTCGCTATACTCAAACACTGTCCGATTCTGCAGACTAGAAGTGCAACATTCAGGTTATAGACCTGTCAGCACTGCTGTGATTTATAATGGGCGACTTTATTAGCTGTTCACATAAAAACGCTGATGCGGTGGCTCTGAAAAATCTCTCGTCGATTCCACTTAACTACAGTTTTGCAAACTGATTACTTCAGAAACATTTTACATTCATTCGGACTTCATTTGCATTTCAGCTTGACCTTCCTCTGAAATGACCGACAGGGCCTACCCTATTACCTGCTGTGCACTGTCGATCACAGAATAAAAATAATAATAATCTTTCAAGGCTCCAAGTTTATGACGGATGGTGGGCAATGCCAGTTTCGTTCGGCTTCCTAAATATTTGTGTTTTAATTATTCGGACTAAATAATTTAGCAGAACATTCAGGTTTGGGATGTAGCTATTTTAACGCAAACACTGAAAAAAAACTGCCTGGTGTAATAAACGTGTTTGTGACGGTTAAAATTTCAGTAACACCACCATAATAAGAAGAATAAAAGGTATTTTTAATTAGAACAAATTAATAATAACAGTTCTTATTATAAATGTATTTTTGCCGGTTTAGGAAAACGGGCTATACTTCCAGGAAACTGGAAACTTCCAAAATGCTCGCATTCTGCATTATCTGTCTCGATAATGTAAGACTGTAAGTGTTGTCTCGATCAGTAAGACTGTTGCTGAAACTACTGCAAAGATCATTTCTGTAAGATGTGTGATTTTTTTATGTTGTTAAGTTATTTCAAGAGAACTCAGTCGTGTTCTCCGTTAAGATCATTCTGTTTCGTTTTTATAATAAATTTTGTAACAATAATAAAAATAATAGGATAATTATAATTAATAAAAATGAATAAATGAATTAGAATCTTCCCGCGTGCAAAACGCAATACGCGTTGTCTTTAGTGTTCCTAAAACGAAGTTTAAAAGAGTAGGCTACAATGTCTCAAATATTGTGTAAGTAACACAAGCGACAAGCTATTACCTTGCGGCGGTTTAGGGGTCACAGTCTCTGAGCTCCAGCGCAGGTCTATGTCGCTTGATCGTGGGTTCGCGCTCTGCTCTCCGCTCCCCACCGTGATGCCAGGCAGCGATCTCAGAGACTCCGGGATCAAACTCTCCAAACTCTCGTTTGCCTGCTGCCGCCTCAGCGCCACCTGAGCCGCCATGACCCGCTGTCGCTCGATTATCAGAATACATTTTTCGCAAGTGCAGTCCTTAAAACGGCAGTAACGCTTGTGCCCCTTCAGCCAGGAGAGCACCCCGTGGTTCCTGCAGCGGGCACACTTGGGGGTCCTTTGGAGGGGCGCTCTCGGCTGGGACACCGGGCCCCCCATGTAGAGGTAGGGCGATCCGTAGCCATTCATTTCTCAAGTCGTTTCCAGAGGTGCCAGAGGCGCAAGTGCATCAGATAAGATGTAGAGGAAGAGTGCTGTCAAGTATAGTCAAGAGATCAAGCCCCTCTGCTGCTCGCTACACTCGTGATGAGAGGTGTTGACTCTTTAAGACGAGGATCCACCTTTCGCCCCGCAATAAAGAAGTGCATCAGGCGATCTGACACGCACTAACGAGTGACTTCTATTTCTCACATCACGGTCACGAGCAATTTACATTCCCCTGACACTGGATGGAGGGAGGAAGTCTCGCTTTTATAATTACAGTTAGAATTTTGTGGGATATTTTGCCGACATGCAACCTTCTAATACAAACAGCCATAAATTTGACATTTTTTATTTTTTATTTTTTTTAATTAGCCACGTCTGACCTGTGAAAGCTTGAAGCCCTCCCAAGGAAGTCAACATATAAATGGCTTCAGGGGTTTCAAACGTTTGTAGTGTTTTTACTTACAAGCAGCTGTTTCATTAAGTTTTCAAACGTTTATAAATAACAGCAAATGTTAATAGTCGGCATAGGAACTGTATAGGATGGTACATCAACAGAACATATTCTGTTGTAATCTATTTAGGCTATTTATCCTTTTTTTAAAAAAAAAAAAACATTTACAAGTACACAAACAACAAGTTAGTCATCATCATTCATTCATTCATCATTTGCTATAGGCTACCAGAAACAAATCGGCTCCATGAAATTAATTAGCTTAATCATAGCAAAATACCGAAAATAATTGAATAGGCCTAATTTACATTATTTTAAACTGTCTAATTCAATTCACAGTAGCCTACAGGTTTTAACAGGTTTCAATTTTTATACGCAAACTGCGGAAAAATAAAGAGAATTATAATAAAATAAACAATAATAATCTCTAATTTTCACTGGTTGTTTGAATTCGGACCCACAGCAATTTTTCAACATCGTATGAGGATCTAAGGAGTGCAGTAATTTCAAGAATTAACTGGGAGTGTAGAGAAGAATTCACATAACTGCTGTGCGCTTTTCATGAAAATCCTGCAACCACTTTGGTATTTAGTTTAACCTCACGCTGTGAATTCGAATTAAACACAGGCGACAATAATATGGTGGTTTGCATTTGAATAAGCTCTTAACTTATTCCCATGAAAAATGTTGAATAGTCCGACATGCAGCAAGAGTTAATTGAGCAATATGATTTGGACTTGTACCAAATGAATTCTGGAAGGATCAGATGAAAAAATTAATTGAATCAAGCAAACTGGGCCATGTCAACTGCATTAAACAAGTCTATTTGTTTTTGTGCACACAGTAAACATATATAGACTTTAAATGCATTTTGGCGCGCGATGTAGGGTGTAAATTGCAGCACACCTTTCTTAAACTGATGCCCATCGCTTTTAAAGTCCAGTGAAACTCAACACCGGGCACCCTCGAGTCCCGTTTCTGTTCCTAAATGGGTTTATTCAAGCACGTAATGGGATCCCGGCAGCACAACTTTGAGAACTGGGGGGCACGGTAAACTTCACCACATGAACTCGGTTTCCAGGGCTATTAAGCTTTTAATTGGAAAATAGCAGATGAAATTTCAAGGTGACGATAATGCCGCATGCAGTCTGTGTTTGGCGAGGGGAATTCACAGCAAGGGGAGTGGGAGGACAACATAAATGCTAATAAAATTATTTACGTCTCTCACCAACACTGCAGAAAATGAATAAGCTACATAAAAAATCTACCCCCCCCCCCAAAAAGGAGAAAAAACTCAAAATATTGTTGAACATAGACTGCAAATAGGCCTATTATATATATATATATATATATATATATATATATATATTTATGTGATTGGCATCAATGGACATAGATATAAAGAATAAAGAGAAATGAAGAAGTGTTTTTGATAAACTTGTTTGCATTTAGTCTTGTGTGAGATATAAACATGTTAAATGAAATAAGCATAAAATTCAAACCAACCAACCAGCAAAGAAATAAATAAATACCTGGCTCTTTTGAAGGTAATTAATTATACAGTATAGCTATATATGGTGAAGAAAATGAATGAAGCCAAAGCCAAGTGCTTCTGAAAGAACAATTTCTGTCAGACATGGGAGAGAATAGAGAAGGAAAGTCTGATGTTTGGACAGAGAGAAACAATACTCCTAAGAGTAATAATGTTATAATACAACTAATTAAAAATAAAAGAAGTTTTTAAAAAAAAGTGATTTAATGTCTAATGGTAAAGGTTACGATTAGTATGGAACTTTTGTGTGGATTAAGTGAACCACTGTTAGTAGCTATCGACGTGGAGCCCAAAAGCTGTTTTATACTGAACTGAAGGACAGAATAAAGCCAGTAAATGTCTCAGGTCCACGATCCAAGAAACCATAAACTGAGTAAATGACACAAACTAAACCTGTAGTCAACCACTCAGTGTGGGAGGTACTTGTACTCACTAATAATTTACAATTACATAATTAATTTAGCAAATGCAGTTATCCCGGCAATTTACAAATGAGAATAATAGAGATTAATCTCAGAGAGGAGACAATAGTGCTACCATAGGTTACAGACACAAAAGGTTACTTGTTATTTCTGCTTGTAAGAATTTCTAAGGTTTCAGCCACTGAGCACTGACATCCACCCACATAATATCTGTTTAATCTAATTATTTACACTTTATTGTACAGATACTGCAGTTTTGACTGAATACCTTTCTAACACATGTAAAAAAAAAAAATTGATACAAAAAAACCTTAGTAAGACAAGTATATTTTTTATATGATTTCTGCACTTAACTCAGCAATGCTCTTTTATTTAATTTGATTGCTCTTTTTGTATTTCCTGTCAGTTTTGATTGAGGTTTATAGTGATAATTACGTATAGCCTCAATGTTGAGTCTGTGAGCTGTCTATTAAGAGCCAATCGGCTGCTCTTTCATTGCGGCTCTCTGACAGGCAGCCAATAGTTTCAATGTTGTGAGTAATGACAGGACATCTGTCCAGTGAAATGTCTGGTCATTCTCTCTGTATGGACAGAGCCTCCAAGGGCACCCAAATCACTGAGACTCTGACAGGACCCACACCTCCCCGCCACACCCTCTCCATCTCAACATGAACAAAGACAGACAACAAAATAGTTGTCTGCCTCTATAACCCACTTTAATGGGACTTGAATTATACAACTAACTGCAGCTGAAACTCTTAAGTTAGAACAACAACTGACTGACCGCTTCATATCCAGTCAATTATTAGACTTTTTACAGCTTATTTGCACAGTTAGTGTATTCATTTACAACTTCTGTGGCTGGGGAAAAAGGGTTTCATATTCATGCCGATGGTGCTTGATCACATTGTTGACATTAGTTGGGCATGAACTAAATGAATCATTTTAAAGGTACAGTTCACCTAAAATAAAAATTTGCTGAAAATGCCTTTTCCCTCAGGCCATCCCAGATATATGAGTTTTTTTCTCAGTTGGAACAGATATGGGGAAATTCAACATTACATCACTTGCTCACCAATGGATCCTCTGCAGTGTGTGCCGTCAGAATGAGAATCCAAACAGCTGAAACAGCTAAAAACATCACAATAATTCACATCAAGTTTCACAGACATATTTGTTTAGAACTGTTTTTGCTTGTAAATGGTGCTTGATGTGCATATTTCTCTCCTGAGTCAGACAACATTTTCATTGGAGAAAGTAATATTATGGATGGAGGACTCATATTTTAAGGCCCGTTCACACCAAAGACGATAACTATAAAGATAACAATAAAGATATAGTTCTAAAAATTGTTCTCAATATTAAGTAATAACAGAGTCCATACCACAGCTATAACAATAAAGGCACAGAGAAACAATATCACTGGAAACACTTTCAGAATGATTTTTTTTTTCCAGCTGATGAACGATACAAACATTGACACCCAATCAGAATCCATCTGCACTCTGAAAAAAAAAAGGTTCTTCATGGCTCTTTGGGAGGGTGTATGGTTCCATGAAGAACCTTTAATATCCAAAGAAACTTTCCATTGCACAAAAGGTTCTTTGTAGCACAGAAAGGTTCTTTGTAGCACAGAAAGGTTCTTTGTAGCACAGAAAAGGTTCTTTGTAGCACAGAAAGGTTCTTTATAGCACAGAAAGGTTCCAGAGACTATTTAATGGTTCTTCACACTCATCATGTTGAAAATATTTTTGTTTCTGGAAAGTGAGATCAAGTGAGCTAAATTGTCCTGTCTGGTCCAGAACTCCTTCCAGACTCATTTTCTATTTGTTGCATTCAATTACAGTGTAATAAAAAGTATTAATTTTGAGTTATATAAATTTGTGCTGTTTATTAATTTAAAAAGACCAGTAGATCCTTTTATATCTATTATCTATTTTAATGCTGTTTTGCATTACTCAAAAAATTATTAGGCTAGTTATTTAAGTTTAGTATAAAAAATACTGCAATCATGTTTTAAAATGGAATAAAAAGGCTGAGTGATACAAAATTTTAAAATATGAAAGTGCCACTTATCCCACTATCCATTTTAAAACTATATGAATTCATTATAGAACTACAAATGAGTTTCAAATCTATGATTTAATAAAGATTTAATGTGATTTTAAGTTATGTAGTGCTCTATTAGGAGGTTTATTTATGCAAATGCTGGGGTGTGAGCTCTCAAGTGAGCGCTGAATACCGGAGTCTCATTCAAACGCTGCAGCGGAGGGAGTCGCCATGGAAACGGGCCGACAACCGTAAATCTCCGTCTCTCGCTGCTGTTTTCACTGCTTTCATGTGAGTTTAGTCCCTAAAATTACACAAATATCACATACAACTGTTCCAGACACTTTCTTAGATGCAACTGACACGTTTCTGTTGAATATTTACTTCACAGAAAATTTCGAAAAAGTCTGTAAGCATCTCAACTGTTTTCAGGCGAGGTAAGCTAACTCTATAGCTTGAGCTCTTGTTTATGAGCGTTTGGGTTTTTAATCACATCTTTATGTGTAGATGAGAGGTTTTGATAGCTTTGTAAAGGGTTTGCTGTCAGTTTGTCAATGGTTTATTAAAAGTTGTCTAACTTATCCTAAAATATGCCATGCACTGTTAATCGGTGACGTCACTGACAAGGAGGGCGAATTAACTGAATCTAAAGTTGTTCAAACGTGTTTTTATCTTTCTGCAAACAAATATTGATGAAAATGTTCTGTGGTTTCAGAGTGATACACCTCTACAACAGAAGATAAGCCTCAAAATTTCTGAAGGGAGCTGTTGTCACAGGTGAGCTGAGGAAGCTTTTAATACATTTCTACATATGCATTTTCTCACAACATATTTTCTTATATCACCATGCATCTGTTATATTAAAGTTATTTTAAGGAAGGTTTTGACATCCAAACCTGAGTGACACAAACCAGTAGCAGAAACAGCCTTCAGAGAGACCTCTTGCTCTACACAAGGATATGAGGAATTCTGGCGTGTGGCGAGGACAATCAGATTAACAAACGTAGCGTAAGGCCAAAATTAAACACAGAGACGCTGTTTTTACTCCAGGGATCCCTGCAAATTACATCAGCAGATAACTGTGCTGGTTAAGCTGCCTCTAAAAAAAAAGACAGACTTTAATTAGTTAACTAAACAACTTTCTGAGTAGTGAATTTCATATCACATTTCCTCCTAAAAATTTATCTCTCACTATTCTTGAAGTTTTAGTCAACATAATTTTAGTCATAAATTAAAAAAACAAACAAATGGTACTTACAAATTTGATAAATTTATTTTTTTTTTAAATGTTTTTTTTTTTTAAATGTTACAAACATTGCAATTAAAGAGATAATTAAATAATTAAAATAAAAAATGATTTAATTTTTTTTTTTTTATTTAAATAAAATAATTTTAAAATAAAAAGTTACAATAAAAATAAAAACAATTAAAATCATTTAAATAAATAAAGTTAACTATAACTGTTGGGGATCATTTTTAATGCAAACAATAAGGGTCAGTTAAAGGCTAGTAAGTAATTAATTTCATTTACAAACCTTTAGTAGCAAAACTTGCTTAGTTTCTAAACGGATATCGCTGAAAGTTACGATGCCTTGTATTTTAATGAATCAGATGTTCAGTGTCTGACAGATTCAATAAATTCATTCAGTGATGGATTCGTCAGACTGATTCAAACCAGAGACTCCTGAGTACTGATTCATTAAAAGAATCAAACTCAAATGAGTCATTTGTTTGTGAATCTGACTCAAATTCATATTACTTATGGTGTGTTGCTAGAGATTCAATGTCACTGGAAATACTGGAAAGACCACAATAAACATGCTAAATGACTAAAAGTAAAAGTAAAAGTAAAAAAGTAAACATGACACTCCAAAACATACATTATTGTTAATGTTTGGGGTCAGTAGAAAAATGAACACTTTTGTTTATCAAGGATGCATTAAACTGATCAAAAGTGACAATCAAGTCAATTATTACGTTACAAAAGATTTCTATTTCAAATAAATGCTGTTCTTTTGAACTCTCTATTCATCTGTGAATCCTGAAAAATTGAATGCATCACGGTTTCCACAAAAATATCGGGCAGCACAACTGTTTTCAACATTTGATGATGATCAGAAATGTTTCTGGAGCAACAAATCAGCATATTGGAATGATTTCTGAAAGATCATGTGACACTGAAGACTGGAGTAATGATACTGAAAATTCAACTTTATGTCACATGAATAAATTAAACTTTAACAGATGCTCACAACAGAAAACAGCTTTTTTAAAATCGCAATAATATTTCACATTTTTGTTGTTTTTATTGTATTTTTGTTCAAATAAATGCAGCCTTGGTGAAAAAAAAGAGACTTATAACTTTATCAAAAAACATGCCATACAAAATTCCATTTTCTGGCAAAAGATTAATTCGAAAGATATGACTTTTATATTCTCTCACAGACATTTTCCATGTGTCTAATTTCCATCCGCTCAGACTGTCTCTCTCTCTCACGCTAACTTACTGTCGTCAGTTTTTCCTCTCGTTCTGTCTCTCTGCCCAAAAACTTCTGTCTGTTCCCCATCATATCATCCATGAGTCACTCTGGTCCGTTTATAACCTCCACAGCGCCTTACAGTCAACGTCTCTGACAGCCATTAGTCTGCAGCTCTCAAAACGCTCTTTAATTAGCGCAGAGAGTAATCGACAGCAGAGAGAGAGAGAGAGAGAGAGATAGATAGAGAGATAGAGAGAGAGAGAGACTTTGTAAACACTCCTTCATTCACGGCTTTATTGATTAGCCTGAAACACCCCTCCTTTCCCCGCTGATGGATTAATACACTGTTGCACAGCTTGTGTGAGTCTTATCCCGAACACGAGCGATTGGATTAAGCGACTTCAGTGCCAGGAACGGCTTTCCGCTTCAGGAAAGGGATTTTGCCCTGGTTTCCTTCTATGGTGGTGGAATGGCCGGATTCAGAGTTATTTTAAACAATCGGCTCTGGACGGAGAATCAGCTGACGCTGCTGAAGGAAGAAAAGTAAATGTTTGGTGCTCGAGTGGTTAATTATTAATTCAACAGCCCTCGTTTATCACCTGACAAGTCATCTGAGGAATTTAAACACAGGTGACCTTTGACCTGGCAGAGCCGGACGGATGATATCTGTTACTGGACTGATCCTGGAACTGTAATTCACATTCAAACAGATTAATGCAGACTAGAAGCTGGCAGATGGGAAACAAAGAGAGAGAGAATGTGTGTAACAGAGAGAGAAACAGAGTGAAAGGGATGAATGGGAGGGAAGGAGGGATGCATGGAAGGAGGGAGGGAAAGATGGAAGGAAGGACGGAAGGAAGGAAGGAAAGAAGGATGGATGGATGGATGGATGGGTGGTTGAATGAAGGAATGATGGATGGATGATGATAAAATGAATGAATGAATGGATGGATAGTTTGATAGAGATGGATGGATTGATGGATGAGATGACAGATGGATTGGTGGATGCTGGAAGAACAGATGGATGGAAGAGTGTGTGAATGATGGATGGATGGATGGAAGGAGAGAGCTGGATGGATGGAAAGAGGCAAAAGATGGATGATGGAAATAGATGAACGGAAAGAGGCAAAAAAATGTATGATGGATGAAGAGGCAAAAAAGGATGAATGATGGATGAAAAGAATCAAAAAAAGGGAAGGAGGGATGGAGAAATGGATAGAAAAAGGCAAAAAAGGGATGGATGGATGGATGGATGGATGAGGGGCAAAAAAGAATGGATGGACGAAGAGAGGCAAAAAAAAGGGATGGTTGGACGAAACTTGACAGACTTGGACAGACGGATGGACGAGGAAGAGGGGCAAAAAAAGGGATTGATGGATGGATGGATGAGGAAGAGGGGCAAAAAAAGGGATTGATGGATGAGGAAGAGGGGCAAAAAAAGGGATTGATGGATGAGGAAGAGGGGCAAAAAAAGGGATGGATGGATGGATGGATGGATGGATGGATGGATGGATGGATGGATGAGGAAGAGGGGCAAAAAAGGGATTGATGGATGAGGAAGAGGGGCAAAAAAAGGGATGGATGGATGGATGGATGGATGGATGGATGAGGAAGAGGGGCAAAAAAGGGATTGATGGATGGTTGGAAAGAGGCAAAAAAAGACTGAAGAACAGAAAGAGGGCAGGAGAAGTCTTTCTCGACTCATTATTTGATCAAACTGCCAAATTAGAAGATTATTTAGATGAAAGGATCAATTAAAAATATACTGAACAGCTGCATCTATGAGTCAAGACAAGTGAAGTGGATGCCACTGGCTGAATGAACCACGCAACAGGAAACAGGAAGCAGCATCCGCTCAAACCACACGCCCCTGTGTGCTAACATTAGACCTGCGTCTCAGATTCAGTCCAGCAAACCACCAAACATCAGAGATCAGATAAACACACTCAATAACCCTGAAACACACAGAACCACAGATAAACGAATACGGCACCCAAAAATAAATAAATCATTAGTCTGTTCCTAACACAAAGGTTTTGACAAGATTTAGGGCCAGATTAGGGCAAATTAGCGTTTTGTTGGGGGGATGGGTCTAAATAATGCCGTAAATACCAGTGAATTGACGAGCGCAAATCTTAGTAAATCACGTTGCGTGATTCATTTGAATACTCTTCTCCCATAAATCTACAGATCGAAAGAGAAACTCCAACAAATGCGTATTCAATAAGGTGAGTCGCAAAAGGCGTGTCCACGTCTTCTCAGCGCTAATTTCCACTGCATGTCTTTAGAAAATCCTGACAGTAGTATTTTAACGCCAAATGAATTTTTGTGCTGGCGCAAGCTGATCGTAAATCTGGGCCTTTAAATTACGGCTGCAAGATTTAGGCAAAAATTTCAGATTTAGATTAACTGATAAAACTGCAAGATAAAATGCAATTTTTTAAAAGAGTTTCAGGTTTGCTGCACTTGTCTGTAGGGCTGCACAATTAGCCAAAAATGTATAAATATATCAATATGAATAAATGATAAAATAATAATAAATTTAAAATAAAATTAAAAACTAACAAAAATATTACTATTGTAATAATGCCATTTCGCTGCTATAATAAAATAGTATTTTTTTTTTTAAATATATATAATAATTTTAAAATAACACTTAAAGGCAGGGTAAGCAATTTCTGGAAGCCAATGTTGATATTTGAAATCACCAAAACAAACACGCCCCTACCCCAAAAAGGTCTCGCCCCTATTTTGATAGATCCGCCCCACATATACCTAGCCTACGCAACCCAGGCAACGATTAGTTCTGTGAAACATAAGCCGCTTTTCCACCGAAATTACCCGGAACAATATGTCTCAGGAACTTTTATTCCCCAGACTTGTTGCTGTCTGCGTTTCCATCGCGGTCTAAACTACCGAGAAGATTAGGCAAATAGTCTGGTGACGCAACGTTAGCGTTTCTTAATACCAAGTACGCAAATTTCGGACTTGCATCCTCGGTAGTTCGGACTTCACAAGTTAGACTCAGAGTGTGAACTCTCGTGGACGGGACGACGCAAGACCGGTAATTCTGCAAACAGCAGCGTTCTTGATAACGTCAGTCAGCTCGCCTCGGCTGCTGCAATCTTCCTCACTGTATTTACAGACGAAATCTATCAAACACCATGCACTGCCTCTATTCATTTTCATTTTAACATATTAATAGAACAATAGAATAAAGACCAAAGATTACCTGTTTGATTCACCCAAAACGAATTATATCTTATGTTTATCCACTACAGAGACATCAGAGCCAGCGGCAAATGTCAGAAGGACTAGCCGAGGTTATGCTCCTCTCTTCGGGATACATGAGCACTGAGCGCCCGGTGATCGCGTGGAACTCACATCTCCGAAATCGGAAAAGCACATTTTCAAATAGGTGGTGGTTTTATAAATAAACCGCAGATTTGCGTTTTTAAACAACTACATTCTCGGCTGAAATACACGCGTCCAGTGTAGGCAGGCTTTAGCTGTTGCGTCGCGGCGCGTCCGGTGTAGATACGGTTTTACTCACCTATGGAGAGGAAACAAAGCAACCTCGGCGTCCGATCACAGGTCTTCCGCTCCTTGAGTTCTCTCCAGCGCTGGAAAGCTGATCCGATATTTACACGTGTCCTACTTCTTGCCTTATCGTTCCGCAGTCGTTTTCCTCTGTTTGTTTTTTATCCACCATCTCTATCTTTCTGTCGCTCAGCTCGGCTGTTCACTGAACGCTCTCTCCTCCACATCATGAGTAGACACGCCCCTTACTGCTGATTGGCTACACGTTTGTTTTGGGACTCGGCCCCGACTCAGTTTTCTAAAATGTTTTTGAAAAATTGCATACCCTGCCTTTAAGTTAAATTTAAATAATTAAATAATTCAGTTTGGATGAGTAAATCAAATATTTAATTAAATTGGAGCGCAACATTTAATTTAAAACCAGAATCTACCGTAGAGTTCAGTTTTATTTTGATTATTTGTTCAGTAGAATTAAAATATACTACACGTGTACTATGGACTATTTTTAAGGTGCTTCATATCCAAGCTTATCTGAGGCAAAAAATGATTTAATGACGTAAACGACTTGAAAGTAAACAAACCCTTGAATATCAACACTAAAAAGGTGCATTGATTTATTTCTCCAGCGAAACTCAACATAAAACAGTCCAAAGGACTGGTTGACCTGCATCATATCGCAGCAAAGTAAACTCCAGGGTTGAGAAGCAAGCGCATAATATCCCTGAACACTTCCACATCACAAAAGCCTGAGCAAAAATAGTCTCTGCCAAGAGCTTAAAGTACAGAAGAAGAGCCCAGAAGTCAGCGACCCGCGCCGCGCTGATGGAGCATATTTATAGGATGCATCATGGAAGGACTGAGTGAGTCAGACATGTGCGGAGATCCAGAACACCAGCACTGAACCTCCATCTGATCCTACAGACACACTCAATACTGGAAATCAGTACACAGGAGATTTACAGCACAGCATCTTTCACTTTGGCTGCTTTACAGGCCTCAGGATTTCCGCAATGCGCAAAATGTGAACAGAACCGTGGAATCTACTGTAATAGAGAACGTCACAGAACATGGCAAAATTTGGATCAATAAACCAAAAGTTGGGCTGTACAGTTAATTAAACTGCGATATGGTCTGCGAATATAGAATTGCAAAAGACTGCTATTTAAACAAAGTCTGCAAAATAAAAGTTGAAATTAACTTATAATTCAGTTTGGATGAATAAATCAAAATTATAGGCTCTTTTCATGATCTCATAACAACAAAAACAATAATACAGTTACTGAAACGTTAGTTTTTCAACGAATATCACAATATCACACACTTCTGCCCATGCTTTAAACAGTAAACCTCTATTGTGCAGCACCAAAAAAAATCTAATTTAATTTAATAACATTTTAAAAGATTACATTAATTGAAGTTATGAATTCATTTGATTACCAGTTTTTAATAATAAAAATGAAAAAAAGAAAGGAATTGTTCGAATGTAAATTTACATTTAAACGATTAGCCTAAATAAATTGTCAAAGATTTATGCATTCATTTGATTACCACTGTATTTGATAATAAATTTGTATTAAATCATAAAACACAAATTCCAGAAAAATAATTTACAAAAGACAACACAGAACTTTAGGTAAAAATAAATAAATATATAAATAAAACTAATTTTATAGGGGCCGTATTATTGTAATATTTTTAATATCTTTCAAAATTGTTAAAATTTTATGAAATCAATTGATTAGGATAGACAATCCTTTTTGATTATTACAATTTAATTAAAATATTAAAAATTGAATTCAGAAAAATTAAATAATTAAAACAGACAGAGAAGTTAAAAAATTAAAAACAAACATTTTGTAGGGCCCTACTATTGTAGAATTATTGTATTATTGATTAATTAATTAATTAGCCTATTAAATTGTTAAAAAAAAAAAAAAAAAAAAATTAATTCAACTGCTTAAGTCATGAGTTCGCTGACTTAAATCAGTAAAAAATGGAATCTAGAAAAATTTATTTTTTTTAAAAAAATCTCAAAAAAATTCATAGGGCATATTATTGTTATATAAATTACTAAGCTGTTAAAATGTATGAATTCAATTGATTAGTCATCTTTTAAAATTGTTACAATTTATTTAATCCATTAAAAACAGAATAGAAAAAAATGAAAACTACAAAAATAAATAAATAAAATAAACCGACTTCATAGGATCCTACAGTACAGTATATAGTTGACCGTAAACAGAAGCACCAGCAGAGAAAGAGAGCTCAATCAGACCATTACATGAACACTAAAGCTCTCCTCCTCTGATTGCTCCATAATGGAAACAGCAAACATTCAATCTCCAGCGACAGACGCCACCGTTCACTTCTGATCTGATGGAAACAACAGGCTTTTTAGATCCAGCAGCATGACAAACATATCATTAGAGCTCAATTCTGAGACTCAGAGGCTTGAGACTCCTGGAATTACTGCAGAGAGTCTGATTAAAGCCCACGGAGAGGTAAATACAGCACCCCGCTGCGGCTCACTGTGAATACGGGGTGTAGAGACGTTAATGAGAGTCCTCCACACTCCCTGCAGACGGTAAAGCCACCACACGCAACCTACACAACAACACTTTAGACGTTTCTGCACAGATGCAGTGGTATTCACACAGAGCGAGATGTTAAAAGAGGCTGAAGTCAATCTGAAATGCCGCTGGCAACCCATTTTATTTCTGCAACTTGATATTTTGAAATAAGATACTCAAAAAATGACTTGATTTCTCTGTCTGCAGGTGTCTGGATCAGGAGAAGAGGAGCTGCTGTAAGGGACTGGAGGGGGAGGGGCTACGAGAGGCCTTGATGACATCAGCAGCAAATGAAAGTCGTTTCAGAGGTGGATAAAGATATTCAATTTTGATGAAAGATTGCAAAAAATAAATAAATAAAATTTAAACCAGGAAAGCATATTTAAGTAAACAGGACCTTCATGACAATTAAAAAAAAAAAAAAGAAAGAAAAACAATAATATAAAAGCTAATTTATTATTAATTATTTTAATAATAATAATAATAATAATAATAATAATAATAATAATAATAATAAACTACAATAACAACACAAAAAATCTAATAAATGAAAAAAAAAAAAAAAGAAAAAAAAAAAAATTATATATATATATATATATATATATATATATATATATATATATATATATATATATACATATATATATACATATATATATATACACATACATACACACACACACTCAGAAAAATTAAAAGAATAATAATATTAAATACATTATTCATATCACATTATTATTCATTATTGTAATATTAATAATAAAAAATAATACCAATATAAAAATAAAAATGTATATTATTTAATAACATAATAATATAAAACATACATAGAGCAGTGTTTAGGACAATATATCATAATACAAAAATGCTAAAATATGTATTATTGATAGTGACAAATTGTATATAGTTCACCAAAAAATTAAATATGGCATTTTATGTACATTAAATGTGGTAAACCCAGAAGCTCAACTTTGTTGTTTCTTTAAAAAATATTAAACATTAATATAATATTACAATGAATTGTTTTGGTTTTATTTATTTATTTTCATGATTTTTTTCAGGGAATTTACTGTTTTTATGGGTTTAGCTTTAGTTAGCTTTATTAACCATGCTTAGAGCTATTAAAGCACTGTATCATGAATTCAGCATCATGCGCTGAACCGTTTCGTGAAATGAGTGTGTTGTTACACACCTAATTTATGATAATATAACCTACAACATATTACTAGACCACTATAATTATCATAATACTGCAAATTATCCATTAAATCTAAGTTGTATTTTGCATTAAACCACATTTAACACATTAAACAACTCATTTAACAGGCTAAAAAAAAAAAAAAAAAGTTTCACACTTTCAATTAATTTGTGTTATTTTATCACATCATCACAAAAGAAACATGAAATCAAACAATAACGCTACAAAACCACAACACGTCTATCAAACCGACTCTCTATTGGCATGTATGAGCGCCGCAGTCTAAAACAAGAGAGAAACGACCAGATCTAAAAACATCCATCAGCCGCCGGCCACAACCCAGATTTCTGCCAGACGAGCCGTGGATCCTCCTCTTCAGAGAAACCTCAAACCACAGCACACCTAAAATCTAATCAATCTGGATCAAATCGCTTTAGGCCGATAACGAGAAGACAGAAGCGGTCCGCCGAGAGAGTCGAGATGTTGACAGAGGATGATTCAATCACATCAGCTCACAACACTCCAGCATACTCAGGAAAGCGCAGGAAATCTGACGGTAAGCTCTCAGCCAGCAGGTTTCACAATCAAAACAAGGAATGGTTGTCAACAATATCTTCCCAGTTATGTTTGCTGAGCCAGTTTCTTTAGAATCACATGATCAGGTCAAACTCAAGCTCACAAAACGCCCATCATTCACAAAGTTCACACGCCCCGCCCCTTTAGTGATTTATTAAGTCAAGTCATAATTAGAATAATTCAACTATGATTTGACCTACCAAATATATGTACAGCGCTTTTCACAATACACAGCTTCAAAGGAGCTTTACAGAAAATCATGATGTTTATGTCTTAATATTGTAACGCCTTAGTCACGTTCAGCAGATTAGAGCTAAACGGTAATATGTGACCCTGGAGCACAAAAGCAGTCTTAAGTCGCTGGGGTATATTTGTAGCAATAGCCAAAAATACATTGTATGGGTCAAAATTATGCATTTCTCTTTTATGCCAAAAATCATTAGGATATTAAGTAAAGATCATGTTCCATTTTGTAAATTTCTTACCATAAATGTATTAAAACTTCATTTTTGATTAGTAATATGCATTGCTAAGAACTTCATTTGGACAACTTTAAAGGCGATTTTCTCAATATTTTGATTTTTTTGCACCCTCAGATTCCAGATTTTCAAATAGTTGTATCTCGGCCAATATATATTGTCAATATAAATATTGTCCTAACACAATATTATAAAATATTATCCTAACGCACCATACATCAACGGAAAGCTTATTTATTCAGCTTTCAGATGATGTATAAATCTCAATTTTGAACTTATGACTGAATTTTTGACACTTATGACTGGTTTTGTGGTCCAGCGTCTCACATAGTTACAACTTGCGACAATACAAGGAATCAAATAGTTGAGATTTGCAATACATATTGCTTTGAGTGTACCATATGTATACAAATAAAGTTGGATATACTTACAAGTCTAATTTTATATAAAGTGATGGATGAAAACATAGGAATGCACCGAATGTTCGGCAACCGAAATTATTCGGCCGAACACCGAAAGAGCTTTTTTTGCTATTTTCAGACGAATAATTTAGGAAGCGAAAAGACCAAATAAATTGCACCGAACAATGATGTGAGTCACGTGACACGGTCAAATAGACTCTTTGTAATGCAGCAAACACGTCAGCAGTGTGGAAGCATTTAAAACTGATTTTATGACGCAAAAATCATTACAAGCACCGACAGCCAGAGACTGTTTAGTGCTGCATTGCATGTCCTTGATGAGAAGAGGAAGGGTGGTTGTGGTTACGGTATGATGATTGAAATTGTGAAATGGCCTTAAATAATAAGTAAATAAACTGCAGAATATTATGTTTTATAATACACGCATGAATTGCATGTATTCAAACAGAGTTAAACCGTGTTTAAACAGGGTTTTTTTTTTGCCTCAGCGTGAAACAGTGTTACTCGTCAGTTGCTCAGTAACATTATGAATTTTTTACAAGGCATGGATGTGACAATGTGATACGTGCGACAAACATCTTCCCAAATTTGTAATAAGAATCATTTATAAACCTGCTGTTGTCAACAAAAAGAAGCACAAAACAAAAGCTTCATCAACATTCATAAATGTTAGTATTGTAATTTTACTGTTGTTCTGTAAAATAAAGTAAGACAATAATAATGATAAATACAACAGCTCTATCAATACATTTATTATAACATTCACACAGTGTTCAAATTGGGATCTGTAATATTTTCTAATGTTTTAAAAGAAGTCTCTTTTGCTCAGCAAGTCTGCATTTTTTTGTACAGTAAAAATACATGCCTGATTCAAGAAGGGGGTCTCAAAAATGGCCACAAAATATTCATTTACTAACTTATTAATTTTAAGTTAAATTGTGCTTTGTTGGTATAATGTCTGCTAGAATGTTAAAAAAAGTTCAGTGTTAAATAAATATTTTTAAATTGTTGTTTTTTTTTAATTGATTTTTTCTTTGAAAACCAAGACAAAACAGTAAAAGCACATTTTGGCTATTTAATTTATGCAAAAATTGGCAAAATACAAGTGGAAAAACTTGAAAAACTGTGTTCGGTATTCGGCCTTCGGCCCAGTGTTTCATTTTGTTCGGCTTCAGCCAAGAATTTTCATTTTGGTGCATCTCTATTATATTCTACGACAAAATTAAAAAAATAAATAAATAAATAAATAAATAAATCAGGCAGCTGAGATTTGCTATATAGCTAGTGTATATTGCTTTAGTAAAAATTAATTTACGGTCTACCAGTAAAAGTGCAGTGCTATCAGCTCTGTTTAACACATTTTACCAGAATTTTACTACAATATCAGCAAAGGAAACGTAAAAAGTCAGCAGACTAGTGCTAACAAGTGCACTAACAAAAACAAAGCCAAGAAGACCTATTAAAACATTAGCATAATCCAACTATGATTTAATCTACAAACAAAATTGTAGTACTATCAAATAAACACCCTCCCTTTAAAACAACCTTAAATGCATCCATCCACTCACTTACTGTTTAATTTTACACAATTTTTATTTATTTTTTTATGTGGTTTTCAACCTCTTATATTTGAGTCCACATTTAAGTCTGGCAATAAGTGCACTAAACACCCACAAAACCAAGATGATTAAGATCTATTTTTTTAAAAAAAAAAACAGTGCATAATGCAACTATGATGTAACCTACTAATAAAAACCGTAGCACTATCAGCTCCATTTATCACATTTTACCAGAATTTTACCACAAAAATCAGTAAAGAAAATGTGAAGTCAATAAGCCTGCCAATAAGTGCACTTAACAAGAAAAAGCCCACAAAACAAGAAGATCTATTGAAAAATTAGCATAATTCAACTATAATTTAATCTACCAGTTAAGGTGTGGTACTATCAGCTCCATTTACCATGACTTTACCACAAAATCAGCACAAAGAAAAAGTAAAAAGTCATCAGACTGGTTCTGAGGAACAAACAACCTCCCATTTCAACCTTAAACACGTCCCTTGCATTAGTCTCAAACAAATACACTTTTACATGTGTTTTAAACCTCTTATATTTGAGTTCACATTTAACAAACGTGTGCTATTTCACAAACACTTCACAAGAAAAACCCCACAAAAAACAAGAAGATTAGGATACACTGGATTAGTTTGACGTGCAAACACACTCCCTCGAGTCACACACACACTTCAGGAGTGTGTGTGCTGACTGAACTGTTAACACAAGCTCACATTCCTGACTATTCCCGTTTTATTTTAAGTGCTCTTACCGTCTGAAGTCCGAATGGCAGAGGAATATCCCACAGAGCGACTCCCTCCTCATCGCACAAATGTTTCTTCATTTCCTGTTTCAAACCTTGCTAGCCCCACCCACCCACACAGACCCGACAGCCAATCAGAGCGAGGGCCAGTCCGCACGAGGGCCAATCAGAGCGCAGGAGGCTGGGTTTCGGAGGGGTGTGAGGGAAATCTGCCCTGTCTGCTTCGACCGGTGCTGCACGATTAACACAAACACACACTCACTCTCTCCACAACCGCAGAGAGGAAAACCAGCAGGATCTGACACCATTCTGGCTCAAATGAGGAGACGTGACCCTCGGTGACCCAAAACAACCCCGAGGACACACTTTCAATACATCCACGGACGCAGAAGAGCCCATTAAAGCACTTCCACTCCTACACACGGCACAATAATGGCAGGAAACCCGGCTTTTATCAGCGTACTGGGAGCTTCGGGAACTGATGGATGACAGATGAATGAGTGAGGAAAAAAGACGACGCATGATGTTTACGACAGGCTGGTCAATTAGTGAGGTTTAATTAGATTTAACTCAGCCCAAAATGAAAAATGTCATCATTTATCTATTCTCATGTCATTTCACACCTGTATGATTTAACATAAGGGTGAGTAAATGATGACAAATTTGCAGTACATGGGTGAACTCTCCATATAAAACTCAATTACATTATTTTAGGCTGAAAAATAATTACAAAAATATATGCACTACTCTTCAAGTGAAGTTTTTTTTTTAAAGAAATGAATATTTTTATTCAGCAAAGATGCATTAAATTGATCAAAAGTAACAGTAAAGACATTTAAAATGTGACCAAAGATTTCTATTTCAAATAAATGCTGTTCTTTAGAATTTTCTATTCATCTGTGAATCCTGAAAAATAAAATGCATCACAGTTTCCACAAAAATATTGGGCAGCTCAACTGTTTTCAACACTGATAATAATCAGAAATGTTTCTTGAGCAGAAAATCAGCATATTAGAGTAATTTCTGAAGGATCATGTGACACTGAAAATTCTGATTTGATCACAGGAATAAATTACATTTTTAGATACATTCACATAGAAACCAGCATTTTTAAATTGTAAAAATATTTTTAAAAAATTTACTGTATTTTTAACAAATAAATTCAGCCTTGGTGAGCAGAAGAGACTTAAAAAAAAAAAAGAAGTAAATCTTACAAAAAAAATTGAATGATAGTGTACATAATTATAATATAGTAAAAGAAAATTATTATAATAAATGTGCAACATTAAAAACTGATACTATTTTTTATACCTTTATTAAAAACTAAAAAGCAATCATTTGAAATGCTAAAAGTGAATTAAGGCATCACAATATAAATATAAGAAATTCAGGCAACTAAAGTAGCCTTTTTCGTTCTCATCCTCACACACAAACAACTCTGTCAGCATCACACACGGCTCTATTTCAACGCTTTGTCACAACTTTGAGTCTCTTTTTAATACAAGGTGTGCTCAAGGATATCTTGTTTACTTCTTACTTTCTCAGACAAAAAAGCAGAAGCTTCAAAACAGCTTCAAAAATTGGCTGTCATGAACCTCACAACTGACACAAACGTGCACCCTGACTTCTAGAAATCGAGTAAAGCCAGTTTAAAAAAAACAACAACTTTTTTTCATGCAATACGCATTAGGTGGTTCTTGAAGGGTCTGAAAACATTCGAATGACTTGCTTTCACAAAACTATAAGGCCAAACGTCAAGCTACGGCATTACCGTTTTTACAATTACTTTTTTCTTTCTGTGATGCATCAGAGCCATCACCTAAACTTTTATCTGGCTTAAGCTCAAATGCATGTGATTGGACCGTTTTTGTTGTTTCGTGCATCTTTCGGTGATTCAATCTGCAATGTTTTTCGTGTGGAGGTGTCGTGATAGTCGTGACAGTCGTTCAGGTGAGGTTGTTACATCTCGAACATCAGGAGGAGGATAAAAGGATATTGATTATCTTCACTGCCATTTAGAAAAGCTTTTTATTCTACTTATACAAAGTACCTCACTAATGGACTGCCAACAAAGAGAGAAACGGGTTACTCGGGGCACGAGCGGCCGTCGTGCCAAAGCTAACCTGAACTCTGAACAAACCCAGATCAGCTTAATTAACCACCTTAAAGGAACAGTGCACTCAAAACTGAAAGATTAGAGACTGACAACATCGTTTTAGTCCATTTTATGACTTCAGATGTCTGTTTTGGTCACCACTGACTTTCACTGTAAACTGGAAAAGGCTGCTATGAATATAGACATAGTAAAAGTATGAAAGGAAATGATTTACCAGTCGATATTTGGTCATTTTGAAAATATTAGCTGATATCAGCTGATATTTTTATCTGGTTGGTTGATTAACAGAAGTCTGAACTTTGGAGAGTAAATCTTTGAGTAAACACTTGTTATAAAAACATTTCATTCAATTTCGGAAATATTGTACACACAGACTGTATCTATTACATATAGATATGGTTTGATTTCTTCATCAGAATCTGTTTCTTAAAAAATAAATAAATAATTAGGTAACACTTTAAAATAGCCTTCCTTAGTTAACCTTACCTAATGCACTAATTAGCATTAACTAACAATATCTTTGTTACAGTAATTTTGAATCTTTGTTAATGCTAGTTAATAAAAAAATACACCTGTTCATTGTTAGTTCATGTTAGGTCACGTTCATTTCATTAAATAATATTAAGAGAAACAAGTTTTGATTTTAAAAAAGTATAGTCATTAAAAAATGTCTGCAAAAATACTTTTTGAAAGAATTGTTTTAAATTAATTTAAATAATTTAAAAAATGAATCTTAAATTATTTAAATTCATTTTTTTAGCCCAAATATTCCTTCCTTAAAAAAAAATATTAAAAGAATTTTTGATTGAACCAGAATCGTTGAGATGAATAATATATTTCAAAAAAAAAAAAAAAAACCTGTTCCTCAACCTATATATAATTCCAATCTGCATTGGCAAAAACTATATTGGTCCACCACTATACTAGAAAAAACAATTGTGTGGAAAATGTAACATTATTCTACGATGAAAAAACAAATGCATTTTAAATTGTTAACTTTTCCTTTATAAAAAAAAAAAAAAAAAAAAGGCTAAGACACCATAGAAAACCAAACAAACTGAACTCCAATGTCAGCTGTTCGTATACAGATATAAAATTCACAAAAGCCACCAAATATGATTTTCTGGAAGGCGAATGATATTCTAATCCACTACGCTACAACATTTGTCCCTCACACACCAACAGTTATTCAAATAAAACTGAAATTGTCGTCACAAATTAGCTGAACAAATGAGAAAACACTAGTCTCACTCACCCTGGGGACGACGTTCCTGTCCCTTTGCAAGATTCAGTCTGACAGATGCACAATATCCACCTTCAGCACAGAAAAATTAATCACACCTTTTATGAAACACTAATGCTTCTGGACTCCAGACGCCATTTAGAGAATTATGCAACTCAGACACGACACAGCCTTCTAAGTAACATCAGAACAAATGTGTCCTGTCAGGAACATCATGAGGCGAGCAAGACCATCACGAACAGAAGCCATAACAAACACACAAAACACCACACCTAATGCATGTGACTAAACGTATGGGATACGTCATGACTTGAGCAAACCTGCAACAATGTTTCACTTCCACTTTTTGCTCATTTAGCTTAAAAGCAGAAACTAATTACACATAACATCCTCTAAAACTGGGAAACACCATAGGCATTCATTCCTCACAGCGAGTGGTTTCAGTTCAAGCGAGCAAATCTTTATATGGCGAAACTGGTGATTATCAGATCTCTTTAACAATTCAATTAGAAAACATTTGAATACTGAACAATAATACACAAACCTAAACTTCTGAAGCCATCTAGTAACTGTCTGTAAGGTACTTCCCAAGTTTTATGGTAATTGCTGTATATCGCCAAGCACAATCGTATAATTCACGCTGGCGGTGAATCTAGGAAAAAAAAAAAAACATAAGAAAAGCACAAAATATATATTTCTAATATTTTACCAGTAGGTGGTGCTGTCATCAAACTTATATGATATTCTCAGGGAATTGTGGCAAAAATGTGTTAAATTTTTTCTGTCAATATGCAAAAGTGTTGCCGAAATACAACCTCACTTTCTGTTTGGCGTCTTTACCAGAAAGTTCATTATGTTTCTGGAGAACGGTGTCAAACACCAAAAACTCAATATGTGATTTTTGTGAGGACAGATCTGAAGATGATCTGCACCAATTTTGACGAAGATTGGACAAGAAGATAGGGCTACACGATAAATCGCAATTGCGATTAGGCAAAAGCTGCGATTGTCATGCGCATTAGGGCTGTCAAAAAATCTAAATTTGAATTTTGTACTTTAATACTATAGACATTCAAATTATATTAGAATTTAAAAGGCATAATTTCAGTTAGGGGAAAAAAGCTTTTGGCTTCTCTCCTGAGGCCACAAGAGGGCGCATCGAGCAAAATATTACTAATGCACATTTCTTCAAAGCAATAAAATAACACAGCTACCTTTGAAAAAAGTGCATAATGTTTAAATTAATGTTTATAAACCATATATAATTAATTAATTTGCTTAAACAATTAGAAACAAAACAGCATCATGTATAGTTAAATACAAAGGACCGGAATCCAATCACATGAGATGCAGTGGGATGGGGAAAAACTGGTATAAAGTCTCGAGACATGTTTTTTAAAAGCTGAACTTACATTAATTTTACACGGCTTTCTAAGCACGCAGCTCTCGTGCGAGACGCGAGTGCAACGGTGATAGAAGTCCCTATAGAAAATACGATAAATATGTGTTCTGTGTGAACAGCTTGGTTTTAGTTTTGACGTAAACAACATCTTCTCTGCATTGATGTTCTCTTTTTCCGCAATATTTTGAATAGGGCTCGGCGATATATCGCATGCGATTGTTGAGGGCATCTCGTCAGTAAATCCATATTCAAATGCAAAAACGTTGCATTCGAATTTTAGGTGTCCATCAGGCAGCACACAAGATGCGATGAAGATGTAAGTGTCGTTGCATTTTAATGTTTTTCATAGCTTATCCATTTGAACCCAGTAGATGCAGCGCTGCTACATTGTTCATTAAAAATTAGGGCTGGGCGATATATCAAACACGATGATCATGCGCATCTCGTCAGTAAAGCCGGTTCCGTGATTAGTAGTAAATCTCCATCACCTGCTTTCAAATAGAGAGGTATTTAATACACAGAGCCGTAGATCACTGACAAGCTACACAATATCGCGTTCATTATCAAAGGCGATTCATCTGCGATTCTGAGCGCGATATTGTGTAGCTTGTCAGTGATCTACGGCTCTGTGTATTAAATGCCTCTCTATTTGAAAGCAGGTGATGGAGATTTACCGCTAATCACGGAACCGGCTTTACTGACAAGATGCACATGACAATAGCATTCAATTAATCGCACAGCCCTACAAGAAGATGTGGCAAAAAAAACAGCTAAAATGGCAGAAATGTGTTTTAAAAAAAATGACAAAATAATAGTATTCCAATGGCTGGAAATCTAAGGCAGGTAGACAACGGCAAAACATGCAAAACTATGCAAAACTATTGTATTAAATATGCAAAACTATTGTAAAAACACAGGCCCACTTCCTATTTGGCACCTTAACATTCATATCAAACACAAAGAGTTTAATATATCAAAAAGCTTTTAATTATAACAACATTTGACTAAAGTTGTCTTAAATTTATCTGACCCACGTTTGAGCACGATCTGATGAAAGCTTGAAAAGAATGTACGACGGAAATTGCAATCCCAGGGTGCATTTAATTAGAAGAGGAAAAAAATAATTATTTCTAGGCCACTTGGTTGAAAAGTTATTAACTAAAAACGTAGATGAGAAATTGAGCTGTTGGAGGCCCTTGAAGGAAAAAAAATTCAATTTTAATAAGGCTGCAGATAAGAAGGCAGCGCAAATCTCACATTTTCTCCGAGCCATGAGTGTGTTGTCAAATCTGCAATGACTCATAAAGCTTTTATTCTTAATGACAGCTCTGCGTTCGTGCTCTAAAGCGCTGGACCCCGAGGATGCTGGAGACGCTGTCAGTGCCAATTACACTCACATCTGCATTATTGTACTTCCGGTCTCTTTAGACTGTTTCGTATTGATTTAAATCACAGATTAATGAACTGCCTGTGGGTTATGCATGTAGAGCAGACAGTGGACATCCACTGTTACACTGACAGTAATGAAACATCCCAGCACAGACGACACATCGTTCACACGTTAATAAGCGTCGGTGTGCACACAATAGTAATAAGGTGCCATTTAAAGGTCAGACGTGAGCAGACATCCCCGCTCAGGGAGGAAAATCCAAACCGCACAGACCGGAATGATAACAGTGTAAGAAAAACCGATGATCAGTATCACTCCCTCAAGGCCTGCGCGTGACGCACTGATGTACTTCTGACTTTCCACAGAGTCTGGACCAATTTACAGCTTGTTCTGGCCAAGAATCGCCCACTTATACAAGAGACTTATTAAAGAGTTCATTTCATCTAAGAACCACTCTTGAGTGGGTTAATCTGAAAATTAATATTACAAAAATACACTAGAATTGGAAAAATTGACACTGAAATCAACAAACACAAAACTCTGAAACGAATATTTATATTAATAAGAATTTCTGCCCATCCAAAGTAGTCTGGATATTGAGACAGATTTCACCAATTGATTCAATTCCGATTCACAAGCTCCTGATTCGATTGGATTTTGATTCACTTACACAAATATCAGGCACTTGTGCATTTTTCTCAAGAAAAACAATCTCTCAACTATCGCTATAAACTATGTCAGTTGGTGATAATATGGTAATATCAGTAATATTAAAGATTA
Organism: Tor tambroides; assembly: GCA_021397915.2. Classification (NCBI taxonomy): domain Eukaryota; kingdom Metazoa; phylum Chordata; class Actinopteri; order Cypriniformes; family Cyprinidae; genus Tor; species Tor tambroides. Next base: position 19,747 of record JAFVLL020008005.1, on the reverse strand, counting down.
AAATTAACAACCGAGTCCAAACTTCAAAGCTGAGACTTTGTTTGATACCAAAAGTGAGGCACAAAGCTTATTATGACTATCGCACACAAAGATCAAGCTTGGGTTTTAAGAATCGATATCAGTTCATTAAAATGAAGACAGACCACAATCGAGAATTCGATACTGTCAACCCAGCCCTCTTTTTATTTACGGCTACTAAAACATTTTAATGCATGAAAAATGTCACACAGGGACATCCTTTAAAATTTTGGATGAGTTTCGAATTGAATCGACAGACAGTTTGAAATGAATCACTTATCAGCTCATTTTACAAAACCACATTTTTACTACTGATGGGATGCAATTAAAACATCTCAACTCTTTTTCACAGACTGAACTCTGAGAACAGTGCAGAATTTGCAGTTCAGATTGTAGATATCTAGCTTAATTGCTACTAAGTGCCTCTTAGCATCTTAAATGACACTGACCTTGCAAATTTGACCAAATTTGGTGATTGCAACCAGCTCGTTTCTGTGCACAAATGCATCAGATGGTCAATAACCAGACTGTGTCTCTGCAATCTGAGGCTGAGACGAGAAACTGTCACTGGAACCTATGTGTGATGTTCATCAGCACACATCTACAAAACATGCCACATAATATCACCTGAACAGCTGTGGTCTTCACGTGCCAGGAGGAGACCAGCCACATCTACATGCATCTAATCGGCTGTCAGATGAGCGGACACAACTGTGATTTTCTGCTTGTTGTGCATGACTCTTATCTCTTCACGAGTGGCTTCTCTCATAACAGGGGTCATTTCTTTTTATAATCTTGCTCCTTTAAAAACAGGCTGATCATCTGTCATGCAATGACTGGAAGGAAGGTGAATCGTGTGACTGATGTGTGTGTGCAACTCGCATTACACAACTTAAAACACTACACACTGCATGCACAAACACTCAAAAATGCATAAGGCTAACAAACATCCATGCATCCACACAGTTTGACTACAAAAAAGCACTCAATGCATGCATGCATACACATACTCTAAATATAAATAACACTGCATGCATGCATATTTATACTCAAGCATGTTACACAGAAAACCATGCATGAGCATGCAACACACTATCAAGCACTCAAACCCATGCACTTTTGTGCATGTACACAAGCACACAAACACTATGCATAAAAACATAAGCATGCATGCATGAATACAGACAAACAAGCATTTAAACACACACATACTCGTACAAACCCATGCACATACGTACACACACTCAGAAACACACACATATGTACAAGCATCCGCGCACACACTTCAGCAATGACAGCTCGAGCACAACTGCCTTGTCAACTGCTTAAAACAGCAAGAGCAGAGTCTGTCCTTCATCAACCCTTCTCATCTAATATGTCCACATCTGTTCTTCCTCATATTAAGTTTGCAAAGACACACATGAATGAGTTTAATCATCAGAGATGCTTTATAAGCTCAGTTTGTTTAGTCACATGAGATGAACCGCCACGCCATCGGCGAATGTACACGAGACTCATGTAGAGCTCGTATAAAGGATGTTTTTTTAAATATATACTCACTTATCATGCTATATGCACGGCTTTCCCCCGCTCGTCTCGTTTATGTCTCGGTTAGTCCATCAACGCGCTGAAATAACTGCACACACGCGAGTCCTTCACCAGTACTTTCACACACTTCAGTCTAACATGGAGCGAGTTAGGATTTCTGATTGACAGCGGCACAGACCAGTGGCGGAGGAGGATATAAAACCCACAGCCGCGTCCGCAAATAGCAGCCAATCAAATTGCCCCGAAGGCGGGACTTTACGGTTTCCACTAGCGAGGTAGAATGTGTCTGTTGTAACTACTGTTAAGTGTATTCAGTAATGTGTCATGCGTAATTCATGACGGAATAGACATGTTTTGTGTTCTAAATTAGATTATATAAATACATACGTTTAATTTAGAAATATTTGAAAAGCAAAAAATGCATACATATAAGTAAAATGACGGTAAAAATGTATACAAAGAATTAAAAAAAATAAAAAATTTGCATTGCAGCTCCTTACAAACAATACTATGGTCAAGGGTGTAGCTTATGCATGGTATGCACGTGTTCGGAACCTCGGAATCATTTGATTCAGAGTGGGTTGTTTCACAGATCATTTGATTCAGATCAGGACTTCGGAGCACATATCACAAATTATTTTATTCAGATCGGAACTTTAAAGCGCGTATTGCGAATGATTTGATTTAGATCGGAACTTCGGAGCGGGTTTGCAAATATTCAGATAGGGGCTTCGGAGCGGGTTTGTGAATCATTATTCTGATCTGGACTTCGCAGGGTATTTCACAAATCATTTGATTCAGATCAGGTCTTCGGAGCACTATCGCAAATCATTTTATTTAAATCCGAACTTTGGTTTGTACATCTTTTGTTTCAGATCGGGAATTCGGAGCATGAATCATTTGATTCAGAGTGGGTTCGCAAAACTTTTGATTCAGATCGGGACTTCAAAGCGGGTTTGTAAATCATTATTCTGATCCGGACTTCGCAGAGCGTTTCACAAATCATTTGATTCAGATTGGGACTTTGGAGCGGGTTCGTGAATTATTCAGATTGGAGCTTCGAAGCAGGTTTGTGAATCATTCAGACCGGGGATTCGAAGCAGGTTCGCAAATCATTATTCTGATCAGGACTTCGGAGCGCATATCGCAAATCATTTTATTTAAATCAGAACTTTGGAGCGGGTTCGTACATCTTTTGTTTCAGATCGGGATTTTGGAGCATGAATCATTTGATTCAGAGGGGGTTCGCAAAACTTTGGATTCAGATCGGGACTTCGGAGCGCGTATCGTGATCATTTGATGTAGATTGGAATTTCGGAAAGGATTCGTGAATCTTCTGATTCAGATTGGGACTTTGGAGCGGGTTCGTGAATCATTCAGATCGGGCTTCAAAGCGGGTTTGCGAATCATTCAGACTGGGGCTTCGAAGCAGGTTCATGAATCATTCAGATCGGGTTTCAAAGCGGTTTCACGAATCATTCAGATTGGGGCTTTGAAGCAGGTTCACGAATCATTCAGATTGGGGCTATGAAGCAGGTTCGCAAATCATTCAGATCAGGCTTCAAAGCGGGTTCGTGAATCATTCAGATTGGGGCTTCGAAGCAGGTTCGCGAATCATTCAGATCGGGTTTCAAAGCGGGTTCGCGAATCATTCAGATCAGGCTTCAAAGCTGGTTCGTGAATCATTCAGATCAGGCTTCAAAGCTGGTTCGTGAATCATTCAGATTGGGGCTTCGAAGCAGGTTCGCGAATCATTCAGATCAGGCTTCAAAGCTGGTTCGTGAATCATTCAGATCAGGCTTCAAAGCTGGTTCGTGAATCATTCAGATTGGGGCTTCGAAGCAGGTTCGCGAATCATTCAGATTGGGGCTTCGAAGGCCAGAAAATATTATTAAATTATTATTAAAACGATTAATAAATTTAGTTGCACTAAATTTTAAAATAATCATCAACATACCATATTTAACTTTTATTTATTATGTGCTAAAACAAAAAGTATCTACAAAAATGATACACTTTAAACATTTAGAAAATAATTAATGAAAAGGTTAATGAATGTTTAACAGGTGCAATCATTCTAAAATAATTATTCATTTACAAAATATAAACCAATAGAAGAAAATGTTACAAAGGCAAAGTGTTTAAGATTTAAGATCAATATTCATATTCACACTCATTTTCACATTAGGAGGACTAATTCTGAAGTAAGTGCTTTCATAAACTAAAATACACATAAGTAAATACACCAAAGGACACAAATAATAACAAATCCCTTCATTATGCTTTCCAATGTTAAAATATTTGTTCTCAAACAGGAGTGTTTTATTATCATCAAGACACTAAAATGAGTTAAAATGACATTTTTTCTAATTAAGTCCATTTATACTTTAAATAAGATGATACTGGACAAATATAGATCTTTAATAATGTTTAAATACTGAAAACAGATCATAGTCCTCCAAGACACATTATTTATTAGGCTACTTGTGCAACTGCTCTGGTCAGGTTTTATGTTATGTTTTTTATAATATAATTCTAATATTATTTTTTTGTATATTGTATATTTGTACTGCTGTTGTGTTTATCTACTGTATATTTGCTGCTGCAACACTGCAATTTCCCACTTTTGGAATCAAATTAAGTCTTCTGTTCATGGTTTATCATTATAAAATCCTTCATATTTGCTATTAGCTCACATTAAGAGACAAAGTCAGTTCACGGTGTGATTCCAGAGAGCAATGCGGCCTCATTGAGGAGATTTCCAGCCTCTTTCCTGTACTTCGGACTCAGTTCTTTGGCTCTCCGAGCCTCTCTGAGGTTTTCCCGCAGGTTGTCCAGCAGCCTCTTCTGCTCCTGGTGTCTGGATACAGCATCTTGGATCTGACTGATCATGCTGTCCTCATCTCTCAGAAGCGAGTCGATCATTTCGTGGAGTTTGGTGCTGACGGAGATGACGGATTTGGCAGCTCGGCTCAGCTCAGTGACATTCTCCTGCGTCCGCTTCAGTTCGCTGGGGATTTCGGCCTCGGATCTCACCATCAGACTGAAGTCATATCCTTTAACCTCCAGACTGATGTGACAGAGCTCTGATGGAGGGAAAGTGAGTCAGAGAAATGATGAGGTCACTCCATACAGATGGAAATAATTGTGCAGGATGTGGCTTATAAATGTAAGTAGTATCAGGTATGATGATGAATTCATTTCTGAATGACTAACTGCAATAAATAATTCAATGCATAATCATACTGAACACATCTACCATAAAAGCAAAATAATTACACAGCCATGCATCTTTAAAAAAAAAAATCTGATTCGCAAAAAAGGTCTGATATTAGCTAATGCATAATTCAAAAATATCAAACGTTTTTCCCAAAATAAGATTTTTCTAATTATATGTATCAGCTTTAATACATTTATTAAAATAACAAAAGCAGTCAAATGTACAATCTGCAAAGGAGTGGAAATATATGTGCTGTTATTTTAGATACTATTATAGTTTTTGCTAATATTTTGAATTAGATATTATTTTCATATTTTCTGCTCTCATGTTAATTTTAGTTAAAGTTTTTGTGATTCTGTTGTCTGTTTTTGACATTTTTATCAGTTTCTGTTGTTTTTATATGTCTATATAGTATTTATTTTATTTTAGTTATTTTAGAACAAGTTAAACAAAATGAAAATGAGAAATGTTGCCTTGTTAACTAGCTGAAATTAAATAAGCTTAATTTTTTATATTTTATTATATTTGATTTCAATTAACATTAATTTTATTTTAATAAATTATTTTTTTGGTTTTAGTTTAAGTTAACTATAATAACCCTGGTTCAAATACTTGACTTATTGTCAAAAACTCTTCATTTTCTGTCTCTGTTTGGATGCAGTAAAACACCCACAGATGTAGCAGAAAACATCAGGCTCATGTTTGCATTTTCTGTTTTCACTGGCCATAATTCTAACCTTGAAATCAGAATTATGCATAAAATAATGTCATATGTGTGAAAGCGGGCTCATCTGTGTTTGAAAATCTGGCACAGATTCAGACAGGAATCATGTGATTGTGGCGTTTTTCTGCTGATTAAGTGATAACACAAGATTTCTTCACCTTACAAATGGCTGTCGAAAGCAAAAATGTTACGAAATGCACATATTTTGTGAGAAAGTGTGACCCGCTAGAGCAAAATCAGCGCCACAAAATTAGTAAGAAGCAAGTACTGGATTTCATTCAGCAAATATAATGCAGGGCTTGATATGATACTAGATGAAAATATGCACAAAATAATTTAAAAAGTGCCATCTATATGGTAGTCTGAGGTACTGTTACCACAGGACACATCAGAAATCTCCAGTGAAATCACATGCATCCAAAACATGATGACTAATTACATGCAAAGTTGCAATCAACATAAAACTTATGTGCAATTTTTATCTTTTTTATGCATCATATTAATCCTAGCTGGACTCTGTTTGTAATGGTCCATTATAAGTGAAGGGTTTTGCTTGAATATCTCGTGTGCAGACTGTGCCCTCTGCAGGCCGTGACTCGTGTGAAGATCTTACCGTGTTTCTCCTTGATTTTCCTCAGGCATTCAGACAGACTGTCGTTTATTGGACAGTGATAGCGGCTTGCAAGAGTCTGAAGCTTGCTCTTCATCGTTTCATAGTGTTCCTGCTGTTTGTTGAACGTTTCTGCAACATCAGTGAATCGCTCGTCGAGACCAGGAACACCAACACGACGAGCAGCAAAACTGCCTCTCCTCTGATCTACATCTGCTGGAGGAGAAACACACAGATAAACAGACAGAACCACAGATAGATAGAACAATAGAATGATAGATAGATAGATAGAACGACAGATAGAACGATAGAACGATAGATAGATAGAACGACAGATAGATAGAACGACAGATAGATAGAACGATAGAACGATAGATAGAATGATAGATAGATAGACAGATAGACAGAACGATAGATAGAACGATAGAACGACAGATAGAATAATAGATACAACGACAGATAGATAGAACGATAGAATGATAGATAGACAGATAGACAGAACGATAGATAGAACGACAGATAGAATAATAGATAGAACGATAGATAGATAGAATGATAGATAGATAGAACGATAGATAGATAGATAGACAGATAGAACGACAGATAGATAGATAGACAGAACGATAGATAGAATGATAGAACGACAGATAGATACTACAATAGAACGATAGATAGATAGATAGATAGATAGATAGATAGATAGATAGATAGATAGAACGACAGATAGATAGAACGACAGATAGATAGAACGACAGATAGAATGATAGATAGATAGAACGATAGATAGATAGATAGAACGATAGATAGATAGATAGATAGATAGATAGAACAACAGATAGATAGAATGATAGAATGATAGAACGATAGAACGATAGATAGATAGATAGATAGATAGATAGATAGATAGATAGATAGAAAAACAGATAGATAGAACGATAGAACGATAGATAGATAGATAGATAGATAGATAGATAGATAGATAGATAGATAGATACTGTTAGCTGCTGGTCGAGGGGGTCTTGCAGACTCAGTTGGTGTTTTATTGTTGGACTGAATCAAAGGCTCTCTCTGTAAATGATGGAAAAGTGACATTAGAACCCAAATGAATTCTTAAAGAGAACAAATCCACAACTAAAAAAAAGAGAAAGACCATTTGAAATGAATAAACTTCTGCTGCACTGAATATAACAATTATACAAATCACTAAACAGGAAAAATCATCCATTCATTCAGACAGAATTCTTTTCGTTTGCTTAATGTTTACTCTTTTTCTTGTCAAGCTGCACATGACCTACTTTAGTTCACAATCAGATAAAGGCTTGTTCTGAACTACTGAGGCGCGAGAACAGACGGAAAATAATACATCTAATATATTTCATATACTAAATGATCTGTTTCGCATGTCTAAAAACAGAGAAAAGGAAGAACGTCAATGCTTTTGTCTAAGTTTAGATACACTGTCTTGTACTCTAAGATTTCATAGCTAAACAAATACATATTTTAACTTTAATTTACCTGCAAAATCAAATAACCATAAAACAGCCTCGTACCTCATCGTCTCCATCGGGAGAGGAGAAACAACATCCCATTTTTTCAGTTCGCAGGAGTTTTCATTCCCATAAAACACTCGAAATGAAAGTTGGAGATCGATGACGGCGCAGTCATGTGGTTCACGTGACACACAGGTGCGTTACTGGAAAGCGTTTCACCTGCGGGAAACAAACAAAAACAAAAACAAATATATGTAAATGTACATCCTGCTCTTCGGTCTGATTTTACTTATATGCGCTTTATAGCCTATTATTTATGTGCTATTATTTATCTAATATTATTTAATACATGCACAAAAAATATAATAGCAAAAGATACGATCTTTCCAAACTGGTTTAACTACCCAGAAATTCATAACATGGTATGTGATACATTCATTTTAAGTGTAAGCATCAGTTTAAGTTTAAGAACAGACAAATAAAAAGTCCTTCGATTTAAATTGTAAACATTATAAATCATATAAAAATGCAGAAATAACTGCATTTGGCTATATTAATATTCATGTTTAATAATTAAACAAATAATAATAATAATATGGTAATGGTGATAGTCGTCCCGAAAAGAGCCCATTATATTTCTTTGGTTCTGAGATAATATGAGTTCTCTATAATAGCCTCTAGGGGTCATCATTGACTCGCTTTTAATGCGCTCTGCTTGCTTTTTAATTATTTTTATTTATTTTATTTTTAATATTATGAGGCTATTGTAGCATACTTTTTTAATTGTTATCTTTTAATACGTTTCAGGTTTTATGTCTGCATTAAATTACATTTCCGTGCTTGCTTTTTGAAATCGTTTTTATGGTCCTGATGCACTTCCAAATTATAATAATAGTCATAATCATGAAAACAAAAGTCAGTGTATAGGCTATCAGAAAGTGAAGTTTGCACAAACCCTGAAGATCTGAGTACTGACAGCTAACAACACCTTGCTTACTTCTTAGGTAACCATTGCAGGAAGCTCATTTGTTTAGGCATCTATAGCTTGGATTTGAGCAGTGTTGCCAGTTTAGCAATTTTGTTGCTAAATTTAGCAACTTTTCAGACTACCCTAGCAACTTTTTCTTCCAAAAGCACCAAGCAACAAATTTAGCTATTTTTAAAATTTATTTGGCAATTTTAATAACTTTTGATAAGTGACTCAAATGATAAAAAGGCACACAATTTCCCATCTAAATTACACAAAAAGAGGAAAACAAAGATACACATCACGTGTATTAAGTTTCTTGTAATTTGCAATTGTTCAATTTAATAATAATAATAATAATTTAATAATTGTTCATTTATGATACACCTTGTTAGTAGCTTGTACCTGTGATTGTTGATCAGTTAAGAAAAATATCTAGAAAAATGTAAAAGGTACTAGTAATTGTACAGGACATATCCATTTTCCATTATCTGTTGTAACCCTGTAACCCAAAATACAATGCATAATATAAAATGCAAGTAAAAAAAAAAAAAAAAGCAATAAAGAAAATTTCTTCATGTTAACATAGTAGATTGTGTCCTATTTTTTATAGAGTGTAGTATACTACTAAATAACTACTAATACACTGCTTCAGACTATAATTGTTCAGAATGTGTAGTTTTATTAGTTTACTAGCCAATAAAAAAACTTCAATTGTTCAAAAAAGGGTTTACTTATTTAATATTGTATTTAAAATCAGGCCTATCTATATTTTTATATTATATCATGCATTTATTTTATTGATTATATGTTTTGCTGAGATTTGATGCAGTGACACAATGTTGCACTGTGATTATTCAATGACATCACAATGCAACTTTTAGCAACAAATCAACCTTAGCAACTTCCCGTGAAAATGAGTTGGCAACGCTGGATTTGAGACACGTGGCCAAAGATGCTGTAGTTATCATGCAGCTCGATCGGTGTCTATGGTGCTAAAAATGCAGCAACTAGGATTAGTGACACAGCCGCTGGTTTGTCTTTGACTTTGAGTGCCAAGTGCTTGAAAACACAAAAGCAGGCAGCTAAACAAAGCTTAACCAGCTGTTGGTAATTTGCCTTCTCTCTGTGCCGCTACCTGCTGTGAAACGGCGCCGGTACCGTATCATTTCGCTGTCATCCGCGCGCCGTTTGCTGAGCGCATAAGTGAAGGTTTGCGGAATAAAGCAGTATTGATGGGGGACGTCTCCGGATGCAGGTGTTTGTGCTGACAAACGAGAAAAAGCGCTTCACTAGCTACTAATTGAGCAGAAAACATGGAGAAAGAGACATGCATTATCTGTGGGCGAAGAAACGCGCATCCAACCAGAGCAATCACATGTCAAATACAACAATGGCACTCGGGAGTAGATGAGGCTTATCTTCCAATGACTTCATAAATCACTTCATTCATTTACAACGGGAAACATGCTTATGCACATTACATTCAACATTGCACTATAGGCTATGTGCATGCATGTCAACCTGTTGTTGGGGACTCCCAAAACCAAAATATGAACCTTTCATAACCCATAATAGGGGCACTTTAACATATGACTATGGACCACCAAACCAGTCATAAGTGTCAATTTTTGGAAATTGAGATTTATACATCATCTGAAAGCTGAATAAATAAGCTTTCCATTGATATATGTTTTGTTAGGATCAGACAATATTTGGCTGAGATACTATTTGAAAATCTCAAATCTGAGGGTACAAAAAAATCAAAATACTGAGAAAATCACCTTTAAAGTTGTCCAAATGAAGTTCTTAGCAATGCACATTACTAATCAAAAATGAAGTTTTGATATATTCTGATGAGAAATTTGAAATATCTTCATGGAACATGATCTTTACTTAATATCCTAATGATTTTTGGCATAAAAGAAACATGGATAATTTTGACCCATACAATGTATTTTTGGCTATTGCTACAAATATACCCCAGCGACTTAAGACTGCTTTTGTGCTCCAGGGTCACATATTATATGCACTTAAAAATGATATTATAATAGCATATTCACTTTTTAACGCGAAATAACTATTTTCTGTAAATTTGTGAGACTTCCAGTTCGCCGCTAAAACTAAGAATAATTAAGTGCAGTGAACTGTAAAATTATTCGCGCCTACAAACCAGCGTGTTAATGTTTACGACAATACATTAAAATAATATGGGTAAAAAAAATCTAGTTTGTACAATATCAAGCAGCATAAAGGACTGTTTTTGTACAGGTAAAATAGCTGGAAATGAATGACACCGGAAGTCGCGCACATTCAAATTACAAATGGCGCGCCTTATCTTGTGTTCAAAATAAGGCGGATGTATTAAATTGGTGGTTTTTGCTTTGTCAGAGACTCTATTGACAGATGACTAGATGGAAATACTTTGCAAACTAGTGAGCTTCTATATAAGCATTTTAAGCATCATAGGGGGCCACAAGGGTATGTGGAAAAGTTTAGAGAAAAAACAGTGTAAACAAAATGTTCAAATTAACTAATAATATTAAAACCTAAACTAACTAAATAAGCAATTAAATTAAAATGCATACATAATAAATATTAGATTCAAATGTTAAAAATCCAAAAAATAAATAAAAATATATTTAAATAACAAATAAATAAATACAGCTAACAATACAGTATTATAGTGAGTAAATACTCACAAAAAATGTAATAAAGAAATTTAATAAACTAATAGCTTTAATAACATTGTTTTATTTTTATTCTTTTTTATTCGGGTCTTAATAAAAAACATAGAGCTGCCTTTTTTAAACTTTCCCTTGCACAAGGATGTTCATATTTGGGGTTAAACTACTTGGGCATCAAATGTAAACTATACCTATCTGGACAACATAGCAAATGCATTTTTGGGCTTGTTATAAATCTAGTGAGCTTTCCCAAGACAGCATTGGGGTGTGTTCTCAAAACCAAACAGGTTGCCAACTTAAGGGATAGCTCACCCAAAAATACAAATCTGTCATCATTTATACTCACCCTCAAGTTGTTCCAACCCTGTATGAGTTTCTTTCTTCTGTTGAACACTTAAAGAAGATTTTCTGAACAATGCTGATAACCAAACAGTTGCTGCACTGCAAAAAAAAAAAAAAAAGAAAAAAAGCTGAGCCAACTTAAAATTTTAAGGCAACCAGCTTCAGCAGATTTTTAAGTTTTCTCAACTTGTTGTTTTAAGTTTATACAACAAAAAGTTGAGAATCTCCTACAAAAATTAGTTGAGAGAACTCAAAAATCTGCTGAAGCTGGTTGCCTTAAAATTTTAAGTTGGCTCAACTTTTTTTTTTTTTTTTTTTTACAGTATGGTCCTTATTTCTTCCATACTATGGAAGTCAATGGGGACCGCCAAGTAGACCAGCAACATTCTTCAAAATATCTTCTTTTGTGTTCAACAGATGAAAGAAATGAATACAAGATGAGGGTGAGTAAATTTTCACTTTTGCGTGAACTATCCTTTTAGACACAATGTTTGGGCATCATAACCAGGGAGCGATACTAATACTAAGTAGTGTGTACTGTATGGCAGCATTTTTTAATTATATGTGACCCTGGAGCACAAAAGCAGTCATAAGCAGCACAGGTATATTTGTAGCAATAGCCAACAATACACTATATGGGTCAAAATTACCAATTTTTCTTTTATACCAAAAATAGGAGACTAAGTAAAGATCATGTTCCATGAATATATTTTGTACATTTCCTACTATAAAGATATCAAAACTTAACATTTTACTAGTAATATGCATTGCTAAGAACTTCATTTAGACAACTTTAAAGGCGATTTTCTTAATATTTAGATTTTTTTGCACCCTCAGATTCCAGATTTTCAAATATCTCAGCCAAATATTGTCCGATCATAACAAACCACACATCAATGGAAAGCTTATTTATTCAGCTTTCAGATGATTTGAAATTGACCCTTATGACTGGTTTTGTCACAAGGGTCACATATATTCTGCCAAACTAGTTTTATGGCTCTGTGGAGCGATGTTATAGTTGTTATGTAGACTAATATCATCAACAGGCCTCTGAAGGTCTGTTTAACTGCGTTTATAAATGCAATATAGACTTTATAGCTGCCTGTACACGCATTGAGTGAGTGATGTGTCCGGCGTGAGGCATTTCCCGCGAAACTTCAAAGCACCGCATTCCGGACTGTTCCATTCAGATCGCAGGCGCGAGCGCGGGGGAACCGGTAGCGTGCACTCTCACATTAAGGTTAAGAACGGAGGCTTTTTTATTGTGTATTCCATTACCTGTTTATAAATATAGTATATAATATGTATTATGTCAATAACAACGACTTCAAAGTGAGCTGATGACCTCTTAGTGACGGACTCGGCACACAATCACCCCTCCGTTTTCTCACAGCCTCCTATCCGCTCGTGTTGTTTTTTAAACCTTTCATTCATTAAAGAGTTTTAATCACACACTGATAAGCACGAAGAATCACTTTAATTCTTAAAATGATGAAAACACGCAGAGCATCCTTGAAGGTAAGAGCGATAATGAGTGTTTTCCATTTAAAAATGTCCTTTAGATCTTAAAGGCAAACAGCGACGGTATAAAGAGTTGAACTGCATGCACGCACTTACATGCAGAAAGATAGTAACAATGAGCGTCGTTTAAAAACGTGCGTAAATGCATATTTAATGAGACTCAGAAGCTGATCATCAGAAAATGTAGTAAAGTCTGGAGTGTTAATGATGATGATGCATGTTAAGACCACATTTACTTGCGTTTTTTTCTTTCTTTTTCTAGATATTCAGATCTTTGTTTTGAAGTTATGGATATCTTTTGATGTCTGCACCAAGTTAATAATAATATTTGTTGTTGTTATTATAGGGCATTGTAATATAAATACAAAAAAGTGTCATATTAATCATGTTTTTATGCAATGTATATTATTATTAATGTTAATAGTAATAATAATAATAATGCATTGACTGTTCTTGTTTTCATTATTATTATTAATAGTTTATTATTATTATTATATATAAAATAATTTTAATTGTTTAATGTTTGCTCTAATAAACCTCTTGCTTTCAGGCAAAGCAGCTGGAAGTAACAGATCTGTCAGAGGACAGCAGAGACAGCATCCAGTCAAAGAGATCCTGGAAGCCTGTTAGTATCATCGTCAGAAATTAATGCAAATTATTATTGATGATTAATTATTAATATTTGGAACCAATTTGCAGGAGTATATTTAATTTTATGTGTGCATATTCTTTTCCTAAAGATATGAAAACACAAAGTGTGCTGTTGTATGTCAAAAACATTTTAGTTTTAAACTGTAATTGTTTTTGTTACTATTTCAGATTTGATTGTTTGTTTGGGCGTTTTTGTTTTAATATTAGTTACTAAGTTTTAGGAATTTTGTTTTATTTTTAATGCATTCATTTTTTTTCAACTAAACATAAAACCAAAAAATTGTCACTTGAAATTAAAGAAATGTTAACTAAAAAAAAGATAAAACATTTTTACAGTTGATTTTATTTATTATTATATATTTTTTAAATGTCTATATAGTATTATTTATTTATTACTTTTAGCTATTTTAATAACTTAAACTTAGTAACTTTTAGTAACTTAATTTTAGTAGCTTAACTTAGCTGTAAAAAAAACAAACATAAGCATGCACATTTATATACACACACACACAATAATATTAATTATATAAAAAATATATATTATATATTTTTATAATTTACTTTCTAAACTAAAACCATGTTACTTGAAATAAATATTAGCTAAAAAAAAGCGTTAAAAATATATATTTTTTTAGTGCTGTCAAGCGATTAATCGCATCCAAAATAAAAGTTTTTGTTTGTATAATATATGTGTATTTTGTGTATATTTATTATGTATATATATATATAAATACACAAACATACAGTATATATTTTGAAAATATTTACTTGTATTTATGTCTATATTCATATAATTTATATTAGAAAAAATATATTTAATATATAAACTTTAACATATTTTTCTGAAATATATACATGCATGTGTGTATTTATATACATAATAAATATATACAGTACACATACATATATTATGTAAACAACTTTTATTTTGGATGTGATTAATCGCGATTAATCGTTTGACAGCACTAATTTTTTTATAATTAATTTTATTTGTTTACATGTTTTTTTGTTAGTTTTTTTTTTTTCAAGTTTCAAGTGGTTTTAGTTAACTCTAATAACCCTGACCTATCGAGGCGTCGTTTGACCCTGATTTTCTGTGTTGTAGTGCTGCAAGCTTTAACTGGATGAGTGATCTAGGGAGTTGATGTTTTTCTTGCTGTCCCTGGATAGCTCTGGTTGACAGCCTGGATTTCTCTGTGTCTCTGTCAGTCTCCAGATCTCCTCCATCTGTTCTGAGGAAACCAGAGACTGTCATGTGTTCAAAAGAGTTGCTTTACTTCTTACAAGCAGTGCTTTTAAATCACAAGTTAAGATGCCGCGTCTCCTCTGATTGAGATAGAACTGTCATTCATTTGCATTTCTGAGTTCGTATTAGAAATATAAATACACTGGAGAAAATCCAAGAGCATGGCATGAGCTGTTTATCTCTGATGATTTGGCAGTAGCTGCAAAACAGCGCTATTAATAATTAAGATGGTTTTCGCACAATCCAGGAATAATAATGTGTTGTGTCAGGATGTTTGCTTCAGGTCCAAAAACATCACAGAAGAGCTGGCGCAGGCCTTCATGGACACCGAGAGCGAGGGCGAGTTCGAGGGGTTCTCTGTGGACGAGTGTGACTGGAGAAAACCGGTGGTAAATATGACAAAAAACCCACGTACAGTTATGATGTCTGGGAATATCTGCTCAGTTTGGGTTAAAGGAATAGTTCCTCCAAATTAGTTGAAAATGTGCTCACTTTCAAGACATCCAAGATGTAGATGAGTTTGTTTCTTCATCAGGTTTGGAGAAATGTAGCATTGCATCAGTGCCTCACCAACGGATGCTCTGCAGTGAATGGGTGCCGTCAGAATGAGAGTCCAAACAGCTGATAAAAACATCACAATAATCCACACCACTCCAGTCCATCAGTTAACATCTTGAGAAGACAAAAGCTGCTCATTTGTAACCAACAAACCCATCACTAAGACGTTTTTAACTAAAATACGAGTCCATAATCCATAATAATGCTTCCTCCATTGAAAAATGTGGTCTGGTCTGAATCAGGAGAAAAATCTGCACAGATCAAGCAGCGTTTACAAGCCAAAACAGTCCAAAACAGCTCTCACATCAAAATCCACACACATATTTGTTTAGAGACAACAGGAGATGGACTTTTTCACTGGAAGAAGTGCTATTATGGATTATGGACTCAGATTTTAGCCAGAAGCAACAGTTTGAAGTTAAAAACATCTTAATGATGGATTTGTTTCAGCTTTTGTCTTCTCAAGACATTAACTGATGGACTGGAGTGGTGTGGATTATTGTGATGTTTTTATCAGCTGTTTGGACTCTCATTCTGACGGCACCCATTCACTGCAGAGCATCCGTTGCTGAGCAAGTGATGCAATGCTACATTTCTCCAAACCTGATGCAGAAACTAACTCATCTACAACTTGGATGGCCTGAGGGTGAGGACATTTTAAGCTAATTTTCATTTTTGGGTGAATTATTTCTTTAAAGCTGCAGTCTGTAAGTTTTGCCTCTTTGTCGCCATCTCTGTTTGAAAACCTGGAATTGCAAGCTGCTTGCGGAATTATCTCGCTTGCGTGGGTTGTGAGTTGGCACGGCTCCAGCGCGGATGACTCTAATGTTTTGAAGTGAATGTGTAGCTGTCAGTCACCGCACAGGTGTGGATGTTAACTGTAGGCTACTTCGCAATCACAGATTCTAGCCTATGTCTTGGAATATATGACCCAAATAAGACTTTTCACCGTATATTGCCATCTGAACAAGTAAGTAACAAGTCTGCCACGTTTGTTCTGCCCAACTGAGGAAAAAAGCATTACCATAAATCGCGCTACCAATGGTGATTTAAACTAAAGATCAGTTAGCTCATATCACATCAAACCGTGCAAAGTTTTATTGTTATACTTTATTCTCAAATTATTAATGTTAACAACATCAGCATTGCGTGACTACGTTACGAGTATAGTGTGTATTAGCGTGTAGATTTCAATTTCTGTACAGTCTAATCTAATTGTCATCCCATTCGAATTTCATATTAAGAAATTCTTTTAACCCCAGAAGCAAACTCTGCTCCCTTCGAACTGGTTTTCTTTAAAATACAAATCTTGTGTAATCCCAGGCTATCTGTAATCAGAAGCACGTTTAAAACTGGAATATAATTTAATTTCATTCACATGTGTTTCATAAACACATGATCCTTTCTGGATTACAATCTGCCATCAAAATGACACATTTAATTATTCTAGCTGCTGTGAGAAAAGGCTATAAACGATCCTCCACCTGCAGGATCCGCACATGCGATATAGCCTATTAGCCGGGAGAACTTCTTTATGTTTACAGACGTGACGTAACGACGCAGTGCCTTGCTCGAATCTCCCGCGAAAACCTACCCATACCACTCAAATTAGAAAACAGTATTAGCTTACCGTTGTGAATCGGGCTAAAGTAAGGCGATAGTTTTGAACACTGGCTGGTTGTGTACTTGCTCAGATATTGAATTTGGATAATTTTTAACCAAAAAAAAGTTACAGACTGCAGCTTTAATTATATATAATCAAATGAAAATGTGACCTGCAGAGTGAGGGCTCTGATAACGACAGCGACGACAACGGCTTTTATTCTGACGGAGAGGAGCCAGCGTCTAAAAAGAGGCGCAGCTCTGGACTGTGTGTCGCATTCAAGTTTCCCACCAAAAGAGGCCCCACCCCTAAACGGAGCACGGCCAAAAAAGGCAACAAAGAGGCCCCGCCCATCAGCAGGAAGCCTGCCAGAGGAAACAGGAAGCGGCGTGAACCAGAACAATCAAAAGAGTCTACTTTATATGAGCGCATGCGTGCAGAGAGCCAATCAAAACCCTCTGATAACGTGACCAATGTGGAGAGTCTACTGACCGACGAAGAGATGCAGATACTGAGCAAAAGGGCCAAGAACATCCAAGAAAATAAAGCTATGGTATTATTTTATTTTGTATTAAAATATATATATATATATATATATATATATATATATTTCAAAACAGCATATAATAATAATAAAGCATTTCTCATATATATTTGTAACTAATAATCATAATATTAATATTTTTACATTTTCTTAATTCATTTTGTTTTCAAATAATATTTATAATTAAAAAAAAAATATATATAATTCAAAACAATTTTTTTCATAATTTTTAATCAGAATTTTTTACTTCAGTTTTGTTTTAAAATATGTATTTTTAAATTTTCTTTTTTAATACAATCTAATTCAAAACAACATTTTGTCTTAATTACATTGTTTTAATTTTATTATTATTTAATATTCATATTAAAAATTAACTATCTAAATTTGTTAAAGAATATTTTTAAATAAAATACAATGCAAAACAGCATTTGCATATGTATTTGTAACTAATACTAATATTTTTTTTAAATTTTGTTTTAAAATGTTTTTCTAATAAAATACAATTAGAAAGAGAATTTTTTGTCATATTTGTAACTAATAATAATTTTCTGTTAACTTTTTAAATTATATTTGTAATAACGTTTTTAATCAAATATAGTTCATAACAGCATTTTTCATTTTTAATAATGTATAATAATAATTTTTTACTTTTTTAAAATTTTGTTTTAAAGTAGTATTTCTAAAATTTTGAAAATATAATATAAATTAAAAACAGTCTTCATTTATATTTGTAATATTAAATATGATATTAAGTATAATATTAATTTATAGCAGTATTGTCATGTATTTGCAACATTTATTCATTTTAATATAATATTGATGCAAATTCAGTTTATTTTTAATCCATTTTTTCATAATATCTTGGGTGTTTCCGTTAACTTAAACTCTTTTCTTGCAGCTTGCAAAACTTTTTGCAGACTTGAGTTCTTTGCCTGAACTTCCTCCTAAGACGACACCTACGGTGAGATCCCACAATCCCCGGCACCAAACACCTACACAGAACTTACCAGAAAATTCTCTGCTTTCTCTTCATTTCTAACCAGTTCAATTACATCTACTTTATATTGATGGCCTTTCTGTGCCCTAAATAGACGAAAAAGAAGCTGTCCACCCCGAAACGGCGTTTTTCAGAGGTTCAGGTCGAGAGACGAAACCCGGGCCGCAAGGCCAGACCCCCGGAGCATTTTGGGATAGAGGTGGAGGAGAAACCGGCTCCTCAGAAGAGAGAGAGCGGACAGATCGACATCAAACGCCTGACGGAGGCAAGAGACGCAAACAAAACTGAACCCATTTCATCTGAACTCAACTTACTGTAGAGACAGCACAGACCAAAACAGCACCAAAAAACATCAGAGTATTTTTCTATTAAAATATCATTTATGTATTTATCTTTTTTTTTTTTTTATTCATTAATTAATTGAATATGTGTGTATGTGTATATATATTTATTTCCTGAATTGAAAAAAATACAAATAAATTATATATATATATATATATATATATAATTTCCCGAAGAAGAAAAAAAAATAAAATGTTAAAAACAAAAACTTAACTAATAAATAAAAAAAGAAACCTGAAAACAAAATTGAGAAAAAATACTATTTCAACTAGTAAATTGAAATAAAAAAGCTAAACAGACATTTAAAAAAAACAAATACATAAAAACCCTAAACTATTTCAATTAATAAATAAAATAAAATATAATTATTAGATGAACAACTAAAATAAGTTAAAGTACTAAAATTTGTATTTTTAGTGCATTATCCTTTCCTGAATTAAAAAAAGGTTAAAAAAAACCTAAATCTAAAAAAGTAGTAATTCAACTAATAAACTGAAATAAAAAAGGTAAACGGATAAAAAAAAGAATAAAAAAAATTATTAATCTATTTAAACTAATAAATAAATATAAATATCAGATGAAAAGCATGAACTAAAATGAAAACTACAAATAAGTTGAAGTACTAAAATGTATATTTTTGGTGCATTATCATGAAATGTGAAGGTTCCTCCTCCTCAGT
>JAFVLL020008004.1:27379-53806 GCA_021397915.2 Tor tambroides | reverse complement strand
CACACAATTCCCTAGAATATCATTATATGCTTTAACATTAAGATTTGTACTCAGAAATTACTAAAGTAGTCAAACCTGTTCATTAGAAGGGGGCGACCCAGTACTTTTGGCAATATAGTGTATATTAGGTGTCAGGTACAATAGAGCATGGTACTATCATTTCTCGCTGCATATTTTCGCTTATGTGTGCTGTCTGTTTTTGCTTTCAGATATGGCAGGCGGCATTGGCTTCTCTGAATCCCAACCCTACGGATAGTTGCCCGCTGTATTTGAGTTTTGCAGCCGTGGCGGCCCTTCCTTCACGAGTCAGTCGTCACAACAGCCCATCATCTGCACACTTCCTCACCCGCCTCGTCCGAACCTGCCTGCCCGCCGGCAACAACCGATGCATTGTGGTCAGACTCATTTCACTCTATTATGAATGTTTAGAACTCTTATTTTGTTCAAATGGACCTGGAAAATATTTCAGCAGTTTCAGACTGCATTGGTCTTGAAAGCATGTGTCTCAGTGGTTAGTCTTCATTTCCCTTTTCTGTTGCTCATCATTTCCATGTGATGCATACAATCTCTGGATCGCTTTCACTCTCATATAAATACAGTAACACTTTCATTTAAAATACCGTGTTTGTTCAGTTTCTAATTTTTTAAAACCGTATCCACCATGATTTGGGTTTTTTTTTTGGTAAAAGACAGATTTGTGACTAATTCATATGTAATTATGTATTTAAATTATTTCTGAAGGAACAGGATGGGCTGCTGAAAATTCAGCATTGTTATCAAATGAATAAATTGCTTTTTAAAAGATATTCGAATAGAAAACAGTTATTTAAAATTGTAATAATATTTCACAATATAACTGTTTTTCTGCATTTTTTAATCAAATAAATGCAGCCTTGGTGAGAGATTTAATTTAAAAAACTTCTTATTTATCCAAATTTATATCCAAATTATTTATAATTTAAGAAATATTTTAAGTATATAAAATAAATATGATTTTTTTTTTATTTTTATTTTTTTATGTGTAATTACATGAGTTACAGATCTGTCTTCTAAGTCTGATACCACAGTCTGATTAGAGAAATTAATTTCATGGCTCAGTAAAAAAAAAAAAAAGAGGTAAAAATCATGTTTATAGTAATTCTATTTACAATGGAATGAAATGGTGAACATTAAAATACAGCCACAACACTTTAAATGTTAAAATGAGATAAATGTGCAGTTGTTTTCTATTCTATTCTATTTCTATGTTTTGATGCAGCTCAACATTTCTTCAAATTTGGCATCAGCTAAAATGGTGGGTTTGTTTGTTTTTTCAGATGGTGTGTGAGCGCTCTGATGTGTTTGCATCAGCGTGCGCCATTTCTCGAGCTTTCCCGCTCTTCACCCGCCGTTCAGCATCTTCTCGCAGGACAGAGAAGAAGCACGTCATTGTGGAGTTTGTGACTGTGGGTCAGGACAACGGCCCGCTGGAGGTCTCCACACTAGAGGTAAAGCATTAAAGTGTTCAAAGCTACCTTCCTGTGCCTCAGATTAAGTTGATTACTAGATAATTTATGATTATGCATCGTTATATTACATCCATTTGAACGTGCAAGTGGTTGTTTCCAGTGTCTTGCCAGTGCGGCGGATGGAGTTCGTCTGGCTGCTCGAATCGTGGACACTCCATGCAGCGAAATGAATACTGATGACTTCCTGAAGGCAAGCATTTCTAATTGCAGTTTCTGTGAAACAGTATTATTTATATATTATTATAGTATTTATTAATATTTTGATTTCAGTTTTCATTTTAGTAGTTTTTTCTGTGTGCTTTTGTCACTTATTATATTTTTTAATACAGTTAAGCTTAATTGAAATGTTTATTTCAGTTTTAGTAATTTTAGTATTTGAATTTATTTTATTTTATTTTACAGGTTTTAAGATTGAGATTGAGGTTCCTTTATTTGTCATTTTTATGCTTTACATAAAACTAAATTGTATTACACACATCCCCCACTCAGTAATTCAGTGAAAAACTATAAAAATAAATAGGCTAGCTAACAAGAATACTAATAAATAAGCTAAAGTAGAATAAAAAAGGGCAGTGTCTTGAGTGAAAATGATAATTTTCAGAAAAGAATTTTGAATATACTGTAACCTGGAAATGGAACTGGCAGTTAACCAATGAAAAGGGCAATGCAATAATCAAGGCAGGATGAGACAAAAGCATGAATAATGGTTTCAGCATCTTTGAGTCTAGTGAAACGATGGACCTGGGCAGTGCGACGTAATTGAAAGAATGCAGAGTTAATATGAGTCTGAAAGAAGAGAGAGAAATCGAAAATAAATCTAAAATCTATCTCACAAGAAATTTCATTAGGAATGTTTAGTTTAAAAAAATTGGAGGTTAGAGATTTTGTCAACCTGAGTGGATAGAGTGGGCCTATTTTCAATGTCATCAGCATATAAATGTAATTAAAGCCATGTTGGTACAAGATTTGATGCAGGGGTAGTATGTAAATAATGAATAGTAGTGGGCCAAGAACGGATCCCTGGGGGACACCTCGCTTCAAATAGGCAGTAGGAAATCGCAAATCCTGCACTGAAATGTAGAACTGTCTGTCAGAGAAATAAGAAAACCAAGAAAGAGCAGCTCCAGAAATACCCACATCTGAGAGGTGGGAAATAAGTCTTAAAAGTCTTAAATCAGAGCAGAAAAATCTTAAATTCGTAAAGTTATGGCAATAAATATTGCATGTATTTCAAAAAATGAATATCTTCTTCAGCATTTTTCAGTACAAATATCTAAACATCCTTAAATCAAGATGCATTTACTTGAGATGCAAATGTAAAATTTTGTCTTGAAAAACTGAACAAATTTAAGTTTTTATGCTTAAAACAAGAAGAAGAAAAATCTGTCAATGGAGAATGAAAATGTTTTCCTTTTTGATTTTTAAGTTTTGGTTTTTCATCTAGTATTTTATTTCAGAGTTATTACAATTAACAAAAACTTTTTCATAGTTTTAGTTAACTCTAACAACACCACTGTGAGAAATGCATGCTGAAATTGCTTTTCCGCTCATGATACATTATACAATCTTCTGCAGGAAATCAAGGCAGTGGGGAATGAATTAGGCATCACTCCAACTGTAATTCGAGGAGAGGAACTGAAACAAAAGGGCTTTGGAGGTAATCTTAAGTTTCTCTAAAAAGTCAGCAGATTGCAACATTCTCTAACCTATGATGAAAAAGATGAGCTTGCATTCTCATCACAAGATGAGTGAATGTATGTGCTATTTTAGAACTGCAGACTTAGTGCTTCTTCTTCCAGATGGAGTTGTTCTGGCACGTAAAGAAAAATCATGCACGCTATTTTAAACTTGAAAATGCATTTTGTTTTGCATGACACCAGATAACTGTTACCTCTGTGCATATGTTCATGTGTGAAAAATCACTCTCTCTTTAGGTATCTATGGAGTTGGTAAAGCTGCCCAGCATCCTCCTGCATTGGCTGTGCTCAGCCACACTCCCTCAGGCGCCACACAGACCATTGCCTGGGTGGGCAAAGGCATTGTGTACGACACCGGCGGTCTCAGCATCAAGGGCAAAGTAAATACTGCACCTTACTGTCTGCCTAATGGATTAAAAGATGGGCAGAACACTCAATAGTATAATTTTTTTCTTAAAGGTTAAGTTTGTATGTTGACTCCTTTTAGACTTTTATTTGTTGTTTGTTCAATTTATTTTTCTCCCTTTTATAGACCACAATGCCAGGAATGAAGAGAGACTGTGGAGGAGCCGCAGCCATTTTAGGAGCTTTTAAAGCTACTGTTAAACAGGTACTGATTATTTTGATAGCTAACAGATCACTGGCTGCTAAACTTATCTACATTAAAGGTCCTGACCCCGGTCTCGGGTGGTCTTATCACAAGTGGGCAGCCAAGTTGGCTTGCACTTTACACCTGGTATTAATATGTGTCTGCAGTCACCAGTTAATATTTTGTTTATGGGAGGGTGTCTCATTTCACATGTAAGTGTGTGTGACGTCAGTATACCAAATGTGTTCAGTGAAGACACGTAGTATACACTAGCACTCAAAATTTTGGGGTAGGTAAGACTTTGTTTTTCAATGAAATATCTTTCAGTGCTAACCAAGGTTGCATTTATTTGATAAAAACAGTTCAAAACATTTTAACAATTTAAAATAACTTTTTGCTATTATTTATATATATATATTTTAAGTAACTTATTCCTGTGATCAAAGCTGAATTTTCAGCATCATTACTCTAGTCTTCAGTGTCACATGATCTTACAGAAATCACTCTAATATGCTGATTTGCTCATTATTATCAGTGTTGAAACAGTTGGGCTACTTAATATTTCTGTGGAAACCATTATATATTTTTTCTGGATTGTTTGGTGAGTAGAAAGTTCAAAACAACAGCATTTATTTGAAATGGATATCTTTTGTAACATTATAAATGCCTTTGCTGTCACTTTTGCTCAGTTAATTGCATCATTGCTGAATAAAATTCCTTAAAAAAAAAAAAATCTTACAGACCCCTGAACGTTTAAACTGTAGTTTGTTTTTAGCATTTTTCTAGGTGATTGTTTTGGTGCAGTGATTACGCATTGCATTAGTGTTTACATTACATATGTGACCTAGCTGTATTTATCTATGACCTCATCTGAATGTGGTGTGAGCGAACCAGTTTACATCTGTATTTGTGATCACATTGCACAAAACGGATGTTAATAACCTTAATGCATGTTAGAAGTTCTGACACTGACTTCTGTTGCATGTCTCAGGGCTTTAAGGACAATCTTCATGCAGTTTTCTGCCTAGCTGAGAACTCAGTGGGACCTACAGCCACTCGACCAGATGATATACACACTCTCTACT
This sequence comes from Tor tambroides, assembly GCA_021397915.2. Lineage (NCBI taxonomy): Eukaryota > Metazoa > Chordata > Actinopteri > Cypriniformes > Cyprinidae > Tor > Tor tambroides. The sequence goes on along the minus strand of JAFVLL020008004.1, from coordinate 48,927 downwards.
CTGGAAAGTGAGTTTTGACGTGCCAGTGAAAACATCTTCTATGTGTCCTAACCAGCAATGCAGTTTGCCTGTAACTGAGGTGTGCTTCTGTTGTTTCTCAGAACAGTGGAGATAAACAACACAGATGCTGAAGGGAGGCTGGTGCTCTCTGACGGTGTTGTATATGCTCACAAAGATCTCTCTGCAGACATCATACTGGACATGGCGACGCTGACCGGTGCTCAGGTGCGTTTGTGTTGACACGTTAGTGTGTGAGGATCTTCTGAATGCACTTGCTTCTCTTATTAGCAAAAAGGTGATAATTCTATATTCAGTTTCAGTGCGGTCATTCCATCTTCTTTGTGTACAAATCTTTACAGGTTTTGACTGAGAACAAGATATTGTATAGTGATATGTTTGAGGCAGGATTTCTGGGCCAGATTTCTTTTCAAGCGAAGTGTAAAAAGAGAAATCAGTGTCACATGATATCAGGAGGAATTGGAGGATTTCCAGAACCCAAACCAGTTCCCTGTCTATCAGCTAATATGTATTGCTGTTTTAAACTGCTTTATGGCTGTTGCACTTTGGATTTTGGCAAAACCCAGATATATTTATATCCTGTGTGTTCATAATCATGTGATGGAAACTCTTTTTTGAAGAGTGGCCACTGAATCACTTCTTTGTTTTTTTTGTCATGCATTATAGTCACTAGTGCTGACCAAAATTCCCTTTGATCAGACAGCAACATGTAAAAAAAAAAAAAAAAAAAAACTTTTTTATTCAGCTTGGATGGATTAAATTGATCAAAAGTGAGAGTAAAGACATTTATAATGCTATAAAATATTTCTTTTACAAAGAAAGTTCTTTTGAACTTTCTGTTCGTCAAAGAATCCTAACAAAAGAATTATCACAGCTTTTCACAAAACTTGAAAGCAGCACAGTTGTTTTCATCATTGATAATAAGGAATGTTTCTTGAGCAGTAAATTAGCATATTAGAATGATTTCTGACGGATCATGTGACACTGAAGACTAGAGTAATGATGCTGAAAATTCAGCTTTGTCATCACAAGAATAAATTATGTTAAACAGTTGTTTAAATCATAATAGTATTTAATATCATTGTTTCTAAATCCAGTTCTCAGTCAATAAAATGATACCGCATACTACTCAAACATCCTATCTCTTGTGTTTTCTGTTTCCTTTAATCTCTGCTGCTTCCCGCTGCAGGGAATCTCCACGGGGAAGTATCACGCTGCTGTGATGACCAACAGTGAGCAGTGGGAAGCTGCTTGTGTGAGGGCGGGCCGCAGCAGCGGTGACCTGGCACATCCCCTGGTCTACTGCCCCGAGCTTCACTTCAGTGAATTCACCTCAGCTGTGGCTGACATGAAGAACTCTGTGGCGGTGAGGAAACGGGGAAGAGATGGGTGTGGAGTGGAAGGGGATAAAGAGAGTGTACCTTTTTTTTTTTCCTCCCCCTCACAAATGTTCACTATAGTGATGGAAGTTACCAGAATTCTGCACCATACAGTGCATAATAGTTGTTTACCGTTAGGACATGAGGGATTTTTTTTTTTTTTTTTTTTTTTAGCTTTTACAGCTTTTTGTGTATTCTGTGTATTTTGTATTTTTTTTTTAGCTTTTACAGCTTTTTGTGTATTCTGTGTATTGTGAATTTTGTGTATTGTACACTTTTTTTTTTTTTTTTTCCCCTATGGTTTCTTTTTTTTAAATTGTTTTGCTTATTTTACTTATTTTATATTTTTTTCATATTGTTTTATTTTATTTTAATATTTTTTAACTTCATTTTTTGTTTTGACTTTTTTTGTACTTTTTATTCTTAACTTTTATTTTTTTACCTTTTTATTTACTTATATTTTACTTTTAACTTTTTTTTATACAGTTTTGTTTACTTTTTTTACACTTTTTACTTTTTTATATATATTTATTACTTTTTCACCTTTTTATTTTTTTATTTTATCCTTTTATTTTTAAATTTTTAGTTTTTTTTATTTTACTTTTTTTTTATTTATTTTTTTTTACTTTATTTAATATTTTAATTATTTTACTTATTTTATTTTTATTGTAACTTTTATTTTATTGCTTTCTGAATTGGAATTTTCAGTTCTTCACAACCTAAGACAAATTTCTGTTTCAATTCATTTTAATAGTAATTTGATTTGATTGAGTTAACAGTGGTGCATATTTTGTGTGTCTGCAGGACCGTGAGAATGCACAGAGCTCTTGTGCTGGCCTCTTCATTGGCTCTCATCTGGGTTTTGATTGGCCAGGCATTTGGGTACATGTGGACATCGCTTCACCAGTCCATGCTGTGAGTATAGACTGAGCATGAACTAAAATTATGTATATTTCTCCAAGAACTGTTAATAATTGATCAGTGTGGATTGTGGACAGGGGGAGCGAGCCACTGGTTTTGGTGTGGCCATGCTTTTGGCTCTGTTCGGCCAGGCGTCTGAGGACCTCTTGCTGAACTCTGTGTCCCCTTTGGGTGCCGCCACAGCCAAAACTGCCTCTGAAGACCAGATGGAGAGGGACTGCAAGAGGAGAAGACTCATCTAAGATCATTTCAAACTGTTCTTAATCTTCAAAACGATTAAATATGTCACGCCTTGTACATGTTCTATCACAAAAGTTGTATCCATTAGACACACACACACACCCCTTGCTCTACCCCGTCCTGTACTGACCACCTCAGATAACGTCCCTCAGTAAAGCTTATACACATAGTTATGAATTTAAATAAAAGTGCAACATTGTCTCAGTGTTTCGTAATGTACATGTGAATATCTTTCAGCGTTTGCCATAGGGAATGTTGCAGGAACAGCAAGGGGCTTGAAGTATTTGTCAGCAAATACCGTCTTCAACATCTTTCCTTTCTCAATCAGAAAGTGTTTAACATACAATCATTTGATTTTCATTCTGAACGTAAATGACACAATCACAATGTTAGTGATGTTTTTGACTCTAAATGTGTGCTGACGATATTCACTTTTGATGCCAATTTTGTAAGTGTGGCAAATGAAGAATATGGAATGTGAATGACAAAAAACTTTTCAGAGTAAATGGTCAAAAAAAACCAACTTTGATCACATTCATTTTCTCTGCTATATGTCTGCAGTTACTCAGAATTACCATAAAATCTACAGATTGTGACAGTCAACATCAAAATTTTAATGCAAAGGGACATAACATCACAATCAGTTTCTCACCACCAATTAACTTACAAACTTTAAAACTTAACATTAAGACTATATCTATGGCATGTGATAATAACAGTAGCTGACCTTTGTGTAATTGTTAATTATAATTCATTTTTCCCAGTAAACATTCATCTAAGGTTGCATCATTTTTTTTAAGGTATTTAAATGTTAAAATATTTACACTGGTAGTCTTTGTTAGACTGTCTTTATTCTGATTTTATCTAAAGTCTATGAATAATAGAGTAATGGGAAGTTATGATTTTCTATGATCAGAGTCAGTCAGGAAATTTTCTTTTTCTGCTTTGTGAACTGATTAGAAAGCCATAATCCGGGGGTGAATAAAACTCAGATTCTTCCACAGGTTCCACTTTAACAGGAAGCTCATCTTTAGACTTGATTTCAGTCTTCTGAGGAACATCTTCCATCTTTACAATGACGTTCTTGCGAATTGTGATCTGCATGGCTGGTAGAGCAATGAAGCTCTTAATAATGTCCTTTGGTGACGCAGTGGGATTGACTGTGAGCGCTGACCTTATGACCTCGTCTTCAATCTTTGCCTTCACAACATCTCCCGTTTCTGGTTTAAGATCCAGGTGACCACTAAAGTTCGTGATGATGGCAGTGCTTTTATAATGCGTGTTGCATGAGATACAGTATAGAGTTGGGCTTGACAGTGTCACGCTCTTCAGTTTATGTTTACGAGGACAAATGATGTGATTTTTAATGTTTGCACCAATGATGTCACATCTGATAGTTTCTGTCGGCACTTGAACAGCAGCTGCTGTACCTTGAGATGGGATGCTGACGATCTGTGTCTGTTTGGTAGTTGATAGGGATGTCTTGCCCCTAAACTCTCTCACAGAGACGTTTGTGATGTTGTACCATTCACCGACAGTGATGCTGTGCTCACACCAGACCGTTAGACTCATGCAGCCTGTGGTATCTGCTACAGTATATTCAGTTTTTGGAAGATTCTGTCCGTCCCATACAACACTGTTTCCCCTGCGCACCTCCTGGATAATCTTTGCATTGATGCTGACCTGTGGAATATACAGAAAACAAACAGATGCATATGGCTCAGTGACTTGACGCTTGGCTTATTTAAAAAAAACAAAAATAATATGTCAACAAAAATTACTTGAATACACCTCTCCATTTTTTTTTTAAATTTCTTAAATTTGATTAATTATTTTATGAATTTAAAAATACCTAGGTGGTGTAAATGTCCAGATATTGTAATACAGAGTATATTAAACAAAAAATAAAATAATGGAAAATACAGAAAAAAAAAAAAAAAAAAAACTTTACCATTAGTAGTTTTACAATCTTTTATAATTGTGTTATTTAAATAATTAGTAAAGCAGTTTGGAATTTATTATTATTAAATGGAAAATATGTCTGCCAACTCAAAAGTAATATAACATGCAGGAAGCTAATATTTATTTATATATTGTTTATGGTAAAAATAGGGGTCCCACTTTATATTAGGTGGCCTTAACTACTATGTATTTACATTTAAATTAATCATTTGGTACAATGCACTTATTGTGTACATACATGTTTTTACCTTTTACTTATATTTTTAAAAATACCTATATGTATTTTTAATTTCTGTAATTACACTGTTGACCCATCCCTTACACCTTAACCCACCCTTAAACCTACCCATACCACCAAACCTGTCCCTAACCTTACCCGTATCCCACCTCAATAGCAGCAATAGTGTATTGATACATTGTACTTATTTTTTGAAGTACATAGTAGTTAAGGCCACCTAATATAAAGTGGGACCAAAATAGGAAATAATATCCTATTAGTTTTATTTTATTTTATACTAACTTAAACTGAAATATGCATTGATTTTAATTCTTTAAATAGAGGCGGTATAACAACATAACAATGGGATGTAGGTTTCATTGTCAAAGAATGTGTTTCATTTGTAAAACTGCACAATAGCATTTTGTGATACTAGTATTTATTATAAACTACCTACCCTCTTTGATTTTGTGTGTAGGTTAAGGAGTTCGGACAACTGCACAGCTTGTGGTCCAGAAGAAAAGCTGTTGTTAAATGCTTCTCCGAGGTTGCGAACGCAGGACATTTTAGAGCTGTGAGTGTAGAAGACGTCCATTCCTCTGCTGGACTGCACAGACGGCTGTAAAACCACATCCTGTAGCGTAACTAAGCTCCTGCTCAAAGGATTTCATGGTTTAAACAAATTTACAATAAATATGACCACAGAGATGAACAGGATGGGTGTTGGAATAATTCTGCTTTATATAGTTTAACATGGAGCTCAATAAACCATTTTAGAACCTTAAGAAAAATAAGATGCCTTTATTTTTGTGAGAGAAGGAAGACTTATTCTACGGAAGATTTTAAGCTAAAACGGCTTGCTATGCTTACCGAGTCTTTTCTGCGTTGTGGAAGTGCATGTGATCCTCTGGTCTGAAGACCACAACTTTGCTATTTCCACCTTCATGTTGAAGAACGGCATCAAAATGTGTGTCTTTCAGGGGGCTCACGTCGCAAAGAAACCCCTTGAGCTGTTTCCTTATTTTTTTGGCTGGACTTTGTTCGGCCATGTCTGATCACATGAACAGCAGCTGTTAACTTCCTTTTCAAGTTAAACTGAAGCAGTTGACACATGACCATACAGCAAAAAATATCTCAGCCGACCAGACATTTTCATATAATGTTCAAATTGTTAGATCAAGCAAAACTCCTGGAACTCCTCTAGTCCTTACCAAATTATAAACTGTTCCCTTTATGGTGTTTATTTAAGAGGTACATCAAGCTCTTTATCACTGTCGCTGCCAGAGCTTGATGTACCAAGTGGAAACACAAACACGCCTGCAAACACACTGATAACAACTGACTCAAAATAACTCTGCATTTAGAAAAATATATTTCAAATTTAGCTAATGAAAACATGAACATCGATAAATTGTACATATGGTGGCATTGAAACAGTTATGGCACGGGACAGCAATACTACGTTTTTGTTTTTTGTTTTTTTTTAAATAGCATGATACTGATTTTCAATACGTTATAACCATGGTATTGTTTGTTTGTGCTGTACTCCATTATGCAACCCATGAAACCACTTATTCAGGTGACAGCAAACCATTTCTCAGATCAATGCATTTGTTTCACGGAAAACAACAACGCTTCAGCTGGTGAAAGAGATGTCAATACAAGTACTACTACTGATTACATTATAAAACTGCATAAAAGACTAACAGAAAATATGCTTACCTGTACTCACATGTCTCTTACGGCCGTAAAAATTAAGACTGGACTTTGCCCAAATATTATTGGAAGCAGAAGTATACAGCCCTAATAGTGATTATTTGTACTTTTTATTTCAATATTTTTGGACCAGTGTTGTTACTGTTAACTAAAACTAAAACTTGTTTTTTGTTAATTGAAATAAAGCTGAAATTAAAGTGCCCCTGTTATGGATTTTTGAAAATTGCCTTTCATGCAGTGTATAACAGCTCTGAGTGAATGAAAACGTCCTGCAAAGTTTTAAATCTGAAAGTGCACCGTGTATAAAGTTATTTTCTCTCAAAAGAAAGAGTCGACTCTGAATCATTGAAACGAGTTGTTTTTAAAACGAATCCCAGGCCGTTTCAAGTTGACGTCAAAATGAAATATTAGCATATTGTCCGCCCACTTGTTGCGCTCGCAGACCTGGGAAAACTTGGATTTTCGCGTTGGTATGAATGAAACTGCAAATTCATTCTTTGCCACTAGGTGCCGCTTTTGGAGCGGTAAACGCTCACAAACACTGCTTTAAATGAAATCGACCAATCACCGTAGATTAGCGTCACGCAAAGGAGGGGTTTGGAAAAATGAATCGTTGAACGAATCGTTTTGGAGTCGTTGAGCAAATAAGGTAAAAAATAAATTGCATATTATAAGACCTTGCATGCATGTCAACCTGTTGTTGGGGACTCCCAAAACCAAAATATGAACCTTTCATAACCCATAATAGGGGGCACTTTAAATGAAATAGTGACTTGAAATTAAAATGACTAAAACTAAAACTGAAATATAAATAAAGCTTACAAAAACGAATAAAAATCAAATAAAAATGTGAACAAACACTATAATATAGTAAATAAAACTCAAATAACATTATTTTAGAGCGAAAAACATAACCTACATTTTAGACACTATATATATGTATGAATATATATATAAAATAATTTTTGATTCTAAGGCAATCATTGAGACTAATCATTTCCCCACACACATACACGTCTGGTTTGCTATCCTTGTGGGGACTCTCCATAGGCGTAATGGTTTTTCTGCTGTACAGACCGTATTTTCTATTGCCCTACACCTAAACTTAGCCCTCACAGGAAACTTACTGCATTTTTAGATTTTCAAAAAACTTCATTCTGTGTGATTTATAAGCTTGCTTACCCGTGGGGACCTCAATTTAGGTCCCCACCGTGACACGAGTCCCCATGAGTCTGCGTGTATTCAGGTTTAAGTCCCCACCGGGATATAAAAACACACACACACACACACACACACACACACGCACACACCAGTGTTACACTCTAGTGCAGGGGTAGGCAACGTCGGTCCTGGAGTGCTGATGTCCTGCAGAGTTTAGCTCCAACCCTGAAAAAAAACCTCACCTGCCTGTAGCCCTAGTAATTCTGAAGACGTTGATTAGCTTGTTCAGGTGTGTTTGATTAGGGTTGAAGCTAAACTACAGGACCGACGTTGCCTACCCCTGCTCTAGTGCATTGGTCTCAAACTCAATTCCTGGAGGGCCACAGCTCAGTTTAGCTCCAACCCTAATTAAACACACCTGATCCAGCTAATCAAGGTCTTCAGGATTACTAGAAACTTTCAAGCAGGTGTGATTTGGAGCTGGTTGGAGCTAAACTCTGCAGAGCTGTGGCCCTCCAGGAATTGAGTTTGAGACCACTGCTCTAGTGTATATTTTATATATTTAGGTTTTGGCTACAAAAACAAACAATAAATAAATAAATACTGCACATTTCTATAAGTATTGCCCAAGAAAGATACAGTTCATTTTATTACACACTGACCTTTTTGTGACAAAACGCCCTATGCTGCCTGTCATTCTCTATATAGTGTAAGTTGTCACAATGGGAAATTACTGTTTACTCAGGGCTGTTTACTGACACTGAAGTAGATTATGAAAACGAGCATTTATGCAGTTGGGCTTCCTTTATTTAGATAGGTTTGTGACAACTTCCGCCTGTGACAACTAGCCCCGGTCTCGCTTATAATTTACTGTCAAATATTGGGCATTTTGAGGCCAGAAAGCGTCTGACAAACACTACATATTTTTTTTCTTAGAAGACGTCCAATAAGAGAGTTAGTTTCGATGTTTTCTCCACGCCTCCATGCAGACACGAGGAATAAAACCGCAGTGCAGACTGGTGTGGTGATCATATGACCGCCAGAGATTCAACATGGCTCGCGTGCTGCTCTTTTATCTGTTTACTCTGTCGGGTGTTTTCGCCGGACGGTATTTTAATGAGAACGAGCCCTGCTACAGACCCCAGCCGAGGAGAAACCTACAAGGAGTCAAGTATGTCAAACTATCCTTTTTTCTAAACTTCATAAAACTCAAATTAAGTTATACATAAACATTTGTATGTATGTCCACCTGAGTAGTGCGACTCTAGGGTCGTGTCTCAAATTTCAATCTCTCGGACAGCAGTTTTGAGTATGACATGTTTGTTCCCAAGTCAGGTGAGTAATACACACACTGTTGAGGCTAAAAAAAACCTGCCTAGGTAACTAGATCTGATTTTAGTAGGTTTTAATAGGTTAACTTTAACTTTCTGATTACTTCTTTAAAACTGCCATAAAAGAGAGAAAATGAAATGAGTATTGGTTCTTTTCTTTTCTGGGGTGTAAGTTTGTAAGCAAAAATACGTGTTAATGTCATGCTGAGAAATATGCAAATAATATTTTGAAGTTATTGCCTGTACTGTTCTGTATGCTAATATATTTCCTGTTATTCTGGACTTATTTACAGTTAGTTCATGTAACATTGTATTCTGGTGTCTGTTAGACTAAGCTGAGCTTTGGCACATTCTAATATTTTTATTTTTATTTTTTAATGAGCTATGTGCAGAATAACACTACTTTTACCTTTTTTGTTGTAAAAAAAATGTGAATTTTCTGCTTTGAACTGATTTGCCAAAATGTGCAGTATTGCGCACAGCATACTGTATCCCACAATGCAATGCACTCAGATTGACTTTCAGTTTCCAGTGTAACGCATGAATCATTTTTTCCCATTATTTTGTCGTCTCATTTTAATTTTTTCGGTCCGTTGTCGCCCAGTGTATTGCAGGCGACTCACGTCATGACAATTCAGCACATGAAATTAAGCGAAAAACACAGCAGAGTGGTGAAAAGGTAGCCATCATGAGACCGTTTAACACCTGCTTCATTTATGATTATAAATGTCAGGCCCTCAAGGTTCATTTCCCATTTTTGGATGTTAACTGAAGAACAGATGGCCTGTGCATGGGTTATTTGCTGGAGTTTCCTTCTTGGCCTCTTGCTGCTTGCTGTGAATGTCTTTTCAGTGTTATTGTGGTCAATGAAGAGAGAGCTGGATTTGTGACTTAATGGCATGCGTAGATGGTTGAACAACTTTTTCTTGTGTTCTTCAGGACTGGACCACGTCCTTATGAATATATGAATTTAAAAGAGCTCCCCAAAGCATGGGACTGGAGAAACATCAACGGCGTTAACTACGTCAGCACCACACGCAACCAACACATACCACAATACTGCGGCTCCTGCTGGGCGCATGGAAGTACTAGTGCTATGGCAGGTGAAGGAAAATATTGTTAATTTAGGGTAGTTCAACCAGTTCCCCCCTTTTTTTTTTTTTTTTTTTTTTTTTTTTTGGTGTGTGTGTGTGCGTGTGAATCACAAAAGGAAATATTAAGCAAAATGTCCTGGCTAGTTTTTCCCATAAGTTTCTGGTAAATATCTCCATGTTCTGTGGGGAAAAGTAATCAAGGGATTCACATGAGAATAAGTAATTGAAGACACATCTTTGTGAAACTTGCGTTTTCATGGGGAACCACAGAACATCACCAGCCCTGTTGTAGCCTCTTATGACTTACAGGGTTGTTTAATTACAAATGCAATGGCCTGGATCTGTCATATGAAATTATGATCTGTATGTTATTTGATGCTTACGTACCACCTGACTATCATCTGATGTGCAGTTATGACTTAAAGGTGTTTTCCTGATCTCTACAAGTTTGTACAGGTTTGAGATCAGCCACCTTAACATATCAGTGAACTTGCCACTTCCTCTTACTGAAGCTTTACTGCTATTTTCCACAAATAGTGTGAAAAAAAAAAAAAAAAAAAAAAAAAAATCTCTTTTAGAGATCTATAACAGTATTATTATTACATATGATATTAATCTACAGTACCATAAATGGCAGGTAGTTTTAAATGCATCTAATTGCTTTGGACCTTGTTGATTGTATCTAACAATTAAAATCATGTAACAGTGTCATAATTGAGAAATAATTTTTAATTTGAAGCACCTCTTTTTTGCTAATGCTTAAAGTCTTGTCAATTTGCATTAAATTGGAAAAAAATAAATAAAATTAAATAAAACCACTCATAATTTGATTTGACTGTTTGAACTTGATATTCAGTAGTTTCTAATAGTGAAGCACATCTTTTTTTTACTGACCCTTTGTTATAAAAGGGGGGGGGAGTGCTAAAGTTCCTCTTGTCGGCCTATGTAACTTTTTTTTATTTTTTATTTTTTTTTTTTTTTTTTTTTTTTAAAGATCGTATCAACATCAAGCGGAAAGCAGCATGGCCATCTGTCTATCTCTCTGTCCAAAACGTGATTGACTGTGGTGAGACAGGTTCCTGCCATGGTGGAGATCATTCTGGTGTATGGCAATATGCAAACAGTAAAGGCATTCCTGATGAAACCTGCAACAACTATCAAGCCAAAGATCAGGGTAAGAAAGTTGTTTGGTTGGGTGTCTTGTAGTTTGCTTGACCGGACATGTATGGCATTAGTTTGTATTTTTGTTTTTTCAGACTGTAATACCTTTAATCAGTGTGGAACCTGCACAACCTTTGGCGTGTGTAATGTAGTAAAGAACTACACTCTCTGGAAAGTCGGAGACTATGGCTCAGTCAGTGGGCTGGACAAGATGAAAGCTGAGCTCTATTCTGGAGGACCCATCAGGTATACAACATGTTGTGGTACGCAAATGCTTGCGGAAATGTTTTATTTTTAACCAGTATTTGATTTTTTTTTTTGACACTTTGCCTTTGTAGTTGTGGGATCATGGCAACAGACAAGCTGGATGCATACACAGGTGGTGTGTATTCTGAATACGTACAGGATCCCCATATAAACCACATTGTATCTGTAGCCGGTTGGGGCGTTGATGAGAATGGAGTGGAGTACTGGGTCGTCCGTAATTCTTGGGGAGAGCCATGGGTAAGCACAACCTGAAAGGTGGGCTAGAGTAGCCCTACGAACAAATGAAGATGTTGAATGTATGTTCTGCTCTTTGTTATACAGGGAGAGAAAGGCTGGCTGAGAATAGTCACCAGCGCATACAAGGGTGGCAGTGGGAGCCAGTACAACCTCGCCATCGAAGAGGACTGCATGTATGGAGACCCCATCCTACCCAAAAACTACCTGTAGATGGCTGTGATGTTCTTCACAGAGAAAAGAGCCTTAGATTTGCCAAAAATGATTTTTTTTTATTTTTTTTTTTATGCTGCCCAAGATCAGTTGCAGAGGTTTTGTTTTCGTCATTTTTAATCTCAGGAATGTTTTAGCGAAATTGTACAGATTTGTTTGTTATTCTGCATTTGTAGGCCTCCCTTTTTAATTGTTTTCTACACTACCTAATGAACAAAAAGGGAAAAGTAGTCCATCTGTGTGGTGTGTGTGTTGTGTGTTTTTTTTTTTTTTTTTTTTTTTCCACATTTTTAGGATGTTTTTACATGGACTGAACTCAGGCCAAATTGGTCATCTAATGACCTTGTGTGCTGAAAAGGGTTTAGGGTTTGCTATGTTATATTAAAAGCAAAAGTACAGAGTTTGCTTCTCTTTTTGATTTTGCTTTTAATGCATCTGTCAAACCATGTCAACATGTGAAGCCATGGCTCCGTTTAATCCATGTGCTGTTTTCAATCACACTCTTCAATAAATGTCTTATGAAGTTTTACTTGTCACTTCATTGTGGTTATTTTTGGTAAATTGCTTAAATTTAGTTTAAATTGACTGGAGCAGTCTAAACTGTCTTTGTAATCAGTTGTATTCAGTTCTAGCAGCCGAACAACACCTGTAATTTTACCAAATGCTTTGGATCTTTGATTTAAAGACTACATCAGATGAGAAACTCAAGTTGCAATGGCCTGTGGTCACTTTTTTTTTTTTTTTTAGTTTGGAAATATTTTGAAGAATAATACACAGCAATAAAGCTGCCTCTTAATGCAACATACTTATCGGCATCAAATTAAATTAGCATCTACTTTTATTGAAGACTTAACCTCCAAAGAAATGTCAACAGTATACCTGACCACATGTATTGTGACCTTTGAAATGACACCATAGACTTCATGTTTAATAAAAATGACTACAATATACAAAAAGGAAAACCGAAAATTTCAAAGCAAAATAGTCTCTACAAGTTATGACCTGAAAAACATACTTTCAAAGTTCAGCATTCATGTCAATATTTTCTTTGAAAAGGTCAACACAACAGTTACGTACACTGAAATTGGCTGTCCATCTATGAAGAGTACTCCATTCTTATGAGTTGATCCTTTCACTTCTCAAACATCCCACTAATTTCGACGGTTAGTTCATCATAATGAAGTTGGATTTGCAGTGAGCTATAATGTAAAATTGGAGATAACCAAGTGTTCCAAGCATAAATCTACATAATTCTGAGTTGCATTTGTATACCCCACAAGTCATGGTTCCTCTAGATAAAATTATGCCCCTTTATGCACACATGTTCCATCTCATCAAGCATATTTTCATTTTAAAAACAACTCACCAATGAACTCAGCTACAGGGTCATGTTCTCCCTCAGTGCGGATCGTTCCCGCTATGCTGTCGTTTTCTAGGATGGGCAAAAACAGCTGGACAAAGTCTGAGGTATATGGAGGCGTTATCACATCTAGAACCTGTCCAAAATGAAACAGGGACGAGAAAACCAACCTCAGACTCAATAATGATACTGATGTCATCTATGAAGAAACTGTGCCACTCAAATCAATCAAAGCTCAAAACAAAGACCCGATCCTCACCTCTGTAACAAAGTATCTGATGAGTGAAATATCTGTGTTGAGCTTCTCAAGACATTTGCGGATGTAGCCGACCACAGGAAGAACATAACCTCGACTCAATAGGTGAACCATACGGTCCAGTAAGGTCTTCTTGAGCTCCAGCTGAAAAAATAATTGTCAGAATTGAACTTGAGCACTGGAGGAGCAAAGAAAAATGCACTGATTCTGCCATTTCTGCAGTCTTACAAACCTGCTCCATGACATCAAGCTGCGAGTGCTCTGTCTCGAACAGTTTGATGAGCAACTGTAACACCTGCGGATGGAGAAGCTGATGGCATGTGCTGATCTGAGAAATAAAGACGTTAATGCTTAAACTATGGTGAATCAGAATCTTCATAATAATGGTTTGGGTAGTGACCAGTTCGTACTCTGTTGGTATATTTAATTCACCTCATCCAGTAGTGCTAGATGGACAGGAGTGTGGTCCGTCTGTAGCTGGAAGTAACGAGGCTCGGACACCGTCCAGTCGACCCACTTCAGTACTCCCATCGCTACCACTGGAAACCTGCAATACAAATACAGAATTACCAAATGAATAATCTTACAAGACACCACCATTCAAAAAGTCAGTAAGGTTTTTAAAAACAAATGAATACTTGTATTCAGCAAGGATGCATTAAATTGATCAAAAGCGACAATAAAGACATTTATAATTTTACAAAGGATTTTTATTTCAAATAAACGCTGTTCTTTTGAACTTTCTATTCATTGAAGAATCCTTAACAAATATATAAATGTGTTTGTTCTTACCTTATGCACTGGTATAATGTGCTGAGTTCTGCTACTAGCTCAGTAGCTCCCTTGTTCTCATTGCAGCAAAGATTATGAACTGTCTCAATGGCCTTTGAGGTCGACTTCAGCTCATCTTTATTTATATTCACACGCTTGTTCTAGAAATAAGTAATATTTTATGTAATTCTTAATGTACTGAGAAATATGCATATATTATATATTGTTAAGTGTTTATTTAATCTGCACCTTTTTCCATGTTTCCACAACACTAGCAGCATACGCTAAGATGTGGATATATTTGTGCTTGTGGTCCTGGTTGATTTTAGCTCCGGGTTTAAATAGTGACTGCATGAACAGATCCAAAAAGGCAGGAACTCGGATCTACATGGAGAAAGAAGCAGTTTAGGTAACATCAGTTTAGTCACTACAGTTTTCTGTAGGTATTTGTTAAAGGAATATTTCACCCAAATATGAAACTTTACACACTCTCAGGTCATCCAAGATGTAAATGGGTTTGTTTCTTCATCAGAACAGATTTGGAGAAATTTAGCATTACATGAATGAGAGTCCAAACAGCTGATAAAGACATCACAATAATCCACAAGTAATCCACATCATTTAAGTCCAAACCAGTTCTAAACAAACATTTCAGTGGATTTTGATGTGAGAGGTCAACAGAGACAGCATTTTTCACTGCAGGAAACATAATAAATAATGGACAGTTCAAAGTTAAAATGCCTTAGTGATGGACTTTTTCTTACAAACATGCAGCTTTTTATTTCAAAATATGTCCATTGATGGTCTGGAGACGTGTGGATTATTGTGATGTTTTTAAGAGGTGTTTGGACTCTCACTCTGATGGCACCCATTCACTGCAGAGGATCAATTGATGAGCAAGTGATGTAATGCTACATTTCTCCAAATCTGTTCCAATGAAAAAATAAACTCTGTATCTTGGACAGCCTGAAGGTGATTTTTGGAGGAACTATTTCTTTAAGCTAAAAACAAAACATTAGAAATACAGTATTTATGTGCATTTTCATAGCTTAAACATAAATACACAATGGGTTAGAAGTATTAAGCATTTCTTCTCTGCATTTCTGTTTTGAATTAGCTTGTTTCCTAATCTAGCTCTCTAAAAAACCTGCAGTTGTATTCTACAAATATTATTAGCAATGAAAAATGTTGTGAAAAATTGCTTATGCTTCTTTATTATAAGTGGCTTTGGAATACATTGTTGGTTAAATGCATAAACGTAAAGTAGATTCTGACCAGCTCTACAGGAGGTGGATCCATGCTACTGAACATCTTAAACAGGACTGTGATGTCTGCTGGGTTCAGAGCCCCTTTGGACAGCATGGCACCAAGAGCCTGGCATGCGCGCGGATATGCAGCAGCTGTGCCCAGCGCTAATGTGATCTGACTGGCATCATGTCCCCTAAACACAGCAAACAAATCAATAACATAGTTATTATTATTATCAGATCAATAAGGCAGATGAAACAACTCAGTGAGTGTTACACAAAAGCACCTCTCATGGGCGTATTTCTGTACTTCCTGTCCAATTCGCCGCATTGCTGAGCCGCCCTGCTCCTCCTGAGCGAGGATGGACATCATGGCTTGAGCGAACAAGTATGTGTGCTCACCGTGACACACCATCTTCTGCTCAAAACACAAGAATGCGATCTGATTATAAAAACATACTCATATAAAAACAAATATAGCGACCGAAAAAAGATGCTCACGGCAAATTCAGGCAGATTTTTCTCCAGGTTCTGTTCTCCTCCATCCAGCAGTGTGGCGAGAGAGGTCCGTAGGACTCTGGAGAAAACCTCCAGCTGTTGACAGGCTGTGGACACGCTTGTGATCTCTCCTTGGTATCCTGCATCTGAAATCAACTACAGACAACATACACGATCAAAAAACATGTTTTACCACTACATAACTCACTTGAGCAATATGAGCATCTTTAACTCACTTCAGCCCAATTTTTGTTACCTTGACAGTGAAGTTGAGCATCAGGCAGTCTGGATGAGCCTCAGCTAGTTTGTAGAACAGATCTCTCCATGTTGTGTGTGCTATCATCTGCTCCAGCCATGCTGGTGTCTGAACAGAGATGATCATTAAACTCATTAGCCTGATAAACAAAGTCAAACCGTAACCAGCAAAACAATTCTTCTGTATTGTGGCGGTTATTATGAAGATTCCAAGTGTAATGGATTATCGAAAAACACAAAATGTAAAATGGGGTTTTACACATGGACATGTCAAGGCCTAAAACATGCATTTACAAAATAGATAAGGTGACTTTTAATTTCATGTTGACATTGTGAAAATGGATACTTCTGACTATTTTTTTTTTTTGGAAATAACCAATAACAGGCTTTAAGAGGGCTACAGTCTCCACAATATTTATGTAACACAAATGAAATCTTTATAAATACCACAAAAATAAAATGAAAATGTAATATTATTCCCATCAAATTATGAAAAAAGAACAAATGTACTTAACTTTACAGAAACTTGTCTCTCTCTAATATATATATATATAAAACGTTATATAAAAAAAACACCTCACCTCTCCCTCAACAGTGAAAATAGAATCTGCTTTCTGAGGGTCAAAGTGTTTGATTAAGAGACTCTTTAAATGATTCTCCACACGCTCCTGCACCTGCGCGGGCTCCACACCTGCAAAGGAGAATCACACGAAATTATTTTTTTGTAATCACAGGTGAGGTGTGACTCTCAAACTGTCCCGTTCACGTTTTTATATACAGTTTTACATAAACTTGGTAATTTGTTTTTTTTATTTTCGCGCCTTAGCGGTAAATATCACCTCTGTAACCATGGTGACACGCGTTCAATGAGAACGCGAGTTCTTCCGTTAATTATTCCACAACGGCTTTTATTTCTGTATGTGTTGAGTATTTGAGTTGTGTGAAGACTACAAAACTGACCAGAGCGGCTCCGGTGGACAAAGTGACTGGATTTAAAACCTTCAGATGACACAAAGCTGGTATCTATGTCTCTGTAAGCTACCGAAACCACACACACACACACACACACGAAACACAGGAGAGACGCGAGCGACTCTTTCGCACTGTAACGTAACGGCTTGACAGACAACTAGTTCAACTCGCTCTGGTTTAACTAGTAATTTATACTACGGTACTTGTCCAGTAAGTTACGTTCCCGTTAACGAAAATTCGTCTGCGAGACCTTAAAATTTACGGCTATCGAATGCGGCTGTCACTCTCGTTAATAATCGAATTGTGAACGTAACTGTTATTACAAACTCAAATACTGGGCGGACAACCGTATTCTGCTAATGTGATATATGAAGTGTGCAGAAATCTAAATATAAGCGCATTTATACAGGATATTTGGGTAACATATTCACTGACCCATCTGGATGAGCCACTCCGCCAGTAGATTGACCGTCTGTGCAACAGCAGAGTAGTTCTCTGACAGCAGCTGGATGACATGCTCAGGTGAACCGCCTGCCTGGAAATACCTGCGGAGACACGGACACAAATTCACCTGCACTCACCGATGAGATGTCTGACTAAGTTCAAAGTTGCTGTGAATCATCTTTCCCGTTTTATCTTTACAAATCACTCTCACTCCATTTGGGTGACTTACGTTTTCAGGGTGTTAAACACGGTGGGCTCCATGATATAGTCTCTGCTGGAGAATTTCTGCAGACACTCGTCCTGAACTTTTCCATCAGCCTCAGCAGCCGCGTATCCGTCCTCCTGGAGCGATAGAAAGAGGGGAAACGGTCAAGCAATCTTTTAGTGGCGAATTTAACGAGGCTATTTAACGAGATTACAGTAGTTCTCAGATCAAGATATTATTTGTGCATATTACAATCCAACATAGTATTGTGTTTATGCGACAGCACTAGCGAAGTTTTTTTTTTTAATTTAATTTAATTTTTTTAACATGACACACGATGGTAATTCCATAATTTAATTGCATGTACCATGTTTCATCATGGTGCGTCATGGATTTTGCACGTTCCACGTTATTATTTTAACTACCCCGGAGTTTCATATAAATAATACGGTTTACGAATATGGTACCACGACTGTACTTTTTGTAAGGGTAAATGAAAATCAAAGCAACTCCTGATTTCAAAATTGTAACGTTAGCTAGTAAATCAGATTAATTTGATGGTCTTGGTGTCTGTGGGGTGGTTTCAGTAAACTACCATGTTGCCGTCTTGTGCCTCCCATTCTCCAACATTGCCGTAGTATTCTTCGTCCATTGAGAGAAATAAACGGATTTCTTTAATCCAGAAAAGCGAGTGTTTACAAAATACGTACGAGAACACCGAACGGCGCGTGAATAATACGTCACTTGAGAACGGAATAGAGCGCTTCCTTCTGGACTGGAGTGAACTACACACTGGGGCCGTTCTCAAACGGTAGACTGCATCCTCCGGAGGTCGCATTTGTAGGCTGCATATGTCATCAAGCCTGGTTTATTTCAGTTAACTGAGCATTACATTCGCGAGTCATAAGCATATTACAACAATTTACGCTTAACTAAGAATAATGGTCAAATTTATAACTGTTAATATTCTAAAATAAGATCTTCTTTATGACGTATGCAGCCTACAAATGCGACCTCCGGAGGATGCAGCCTTCCGTTTGAGAAACGGTCTGGGATAATGTGTAGTTGACTGTCCCTGCGTCCCAATCAGGTCCCAATGTGCATACTATCCACCCTATCTGCTCTAAATAGTATTGAAAATTACTAATATCACATAGAATTTAGGATGGATAGTATACAGATTGGGATGCAGGCAGTGACTAGAATGACTGTAAATATAAATAACAATGGTCTTGTTTTATTCTTAAATGTGCATTTGAATACAATGTCAAACAATATGTAATTATTGTATTCAGTCTCTGATACTTTTTTAGCGCTGTTTGATCTGTACCAATCAAGTTCGTTTTTTATTACTGTTTAAATAATTTATAAAAATATATAGAGAGAGAGATTTATGGAGCAGATTTCAATTGAGTTAAATTGATTATACTTACCTATTTAAATGTCTCCAATGAGACAATAATAAAAAAAAATCCTCCGTACGACCCAATGGAGGATTTTTGGGCCGTCAAGCGCCCTCTGGAGGAAAACACCGTTGTGTCCCTTTAAATAAAGTTGTTTGCTAGAAAAATGTGCCGCCCAATGGGAGTGCTGTAAACTCCTAAACTGTCAGAAGAGCCATTTTGAGCAGCGCTGTCTGAAATCATCCCGGTCACACAAACCAATGGCAACTTTATCCAGAAGTCAAGTTCAGATCCAGATGTTGTACACACTCTGTATATTTGATATTGCAAAACTGGATAAATTATTTATATACCATTTTTAATAATACTAAAAACATTTAATGAAATGGTCGTAGCTCAGCCTAAGGTATTAATTAAATGAGATTTTAAAGGTTTATATAACATTTATTATTAAATGTTTTTGACATTTAAAAGAAAAAGGTAAAGAGTATTAGGAAATAATCCAATACTCTTCTAAATGTGTTGTTCCTCCTATATCAGATGTAGTCGATATCTGTCCAGCAGATGGCACTGAATGTGAGTGTATTGAGAAATACATCCAGTCCAGTAGGTGTCCCTGCAGTTCATGGGAAGTTGAGAGTGACCAACACTGAATAAAAGCTTCCAACACAAAGGAATTGGCTTATAAATAACAAAACAATAATAATAAAAAAAAAAACATAAATGTCCAATGACTTAGATCTAATATACCCTGAGAAACAAAAACAACCTTCTGTCATGATACCA
The DNA here is from genome assembly GCA_021397915.2 of Tor tambroides. Classification (NCBI taxonomy): domain Eukaryota; kingdom Metazoa; phylum Chordata; class Actinopteri; order Cypriniformes; family Cyprinidae; genus Tor; species Tor tambroides. The sequence continues at coordinate 28,816 of JAFVLL020008004.1, read as the reverse complement.
TATAGAAACATGTAATGAAATCAAGATATGTGCAGGTCATTATGAAGTTCTAATAATAATAAATAAAATTATTATTGTGGCTAAGACTTGTAGAAACAATCCCTTATCTTCCATCGAGAATAATTTTGTTCCTTCTGCAGACCTTGCTGTTAGATATCCCCATTTTATTTTTATAAAAAAAATTTGCTCAGCTGAATGAAACTATTGAGGATCTAAATACTGTGAAATGTAATTCTATACTTATAAGACAAGATGAAAATCTAAATAACATTAATGGGTTGTATTTGCCTGTACACTCAATACTGTGTTTGGCTTAATGCTAAGACTCCCTGAAACATCAGAAGATTTCATTAGGAAGTGGGAAACTAAAATATACTCAGACTCTTACGTTATATTATATAAACTAATGGTTTAAGTTTATTATGTGTACTGTATAACATTTTTCTGATGTCTGTTTTTTGAACTGCTGATGCTGACAGCAGCTAATATGTTAAAAAAAATAGCTATCATAAACGCAGTGTAGCGACTTCTGACATCAAGAATATAGCAGAATATATACAATAAGCAGAATCTGGAAACTGAGTGTTTGATGATGCAAACCATCAAGATGATAGATTCAAAATAAGTTCATTTAGTTTGTTTTAAACACTACAATTAATATTTTCCCAGTCTAGTGTTTTTAAAGTGAACCTCTTTTATAGGACTCTACTATGGGAATGTACACTAATGTAGGCTTCTTATTTAATTTTAAAGGTGATAATGTAAGATGTTGCAAATTTGCTTGAAAAATGCATAGAAGTTTGTCATGATTATCCATGTGCCTGCCTGCAAAACATATGAGCGTTGTTTAAGGACAACCAGATGATTTCCAAAATCATATTAGGATGTGCAATGCATTGTGCCATTGAAACCGTCAGTTTAAGCAGCAAATGATAACATTTTGCTTTTTTAGAAACATGTAGCAAATGGTATATTAGACCTTTAAGAACCACCATCACTGTAAGAGCAACTACATTATCCTTTATAGTTTGATTTGGGCCAAAAAACAGAGTTAGCCTTGTGAAAAGAGTGTGTGCATGTGTGTCACTCAAGACAGTGTTACACTCTTCTTTTACTGCTGTAATTTGAATCTTTGTACAAAATGTACAGTAAGTGTGAGAGACATGGAAAAAAGCAACATATACACTGAAAACACTTCTTATAGAGAGAGTCAGGCAAGGGGGCGTTTGGTACTCAAATCTCACTCACTTATTGCTGCAGCGAGTCTGAACTAGAAAATAAAATTTAGAAAAGTAAACATACTAAAATTTCATAGCTTAACATCTCCCCCCACCCCATCCCATCCCATCCCCATAACCAAAACCAAAGTGTATTTTTATATATATATAGATAACACCTGTACCACATTTTGCAGAAAACACAACCGGATCAGACCGG